>JASAMY010003266.1:0-41704 GCA_030248085.1 Paralinhomoeus sp. GSCO2_6 | reverse complement strand
GCTGGCGTTGATCGTAGGGGTCAATGCTCTTGGCTCTTGCACTTGGTGGTACAGGTAGCATCTTTACCGCCCCCCTAGCACCTTTAAGTAGCAGTTACACCCAAACCCCAGGTAGGACTCGTTCAGACCCATGTGCACGACTTGACTTCACCAACTTGTAAGCATAGTGTAACTGAGGAGTTCCCGCCAGCCAGAATTTTACCTCTACCCAACCCCCCCTCCCAGACTCCCCCCCCAGAATTTTCCTGAAGTTTTCCAACTTGTCTTCCAATTGTACAAAGTAGTGTATTTTTCGTCTTTTTCTGTGTTTTTTGACCCTAAAACAGCTAAATAACGCTATTTATAGCCTATTTTAACCTGTTTTTGACCAAAAAGTGCCTATTTTGACACTATTAAGGAAAACTTTGCAGGTGGCTGCAAAAAAAAAGGTGAATATGTGACGCTCGTTTGTTGAAGTCCAGTTTGAAAAAGAGTATTAATTAAGGCACGCCATGATGTTAGCTGTTTACGCTTTGCAGCTGATCAACTTCACTTTGAACAAACCGTGTATAAAATCCGAACCAAACGCAACAACACGTCACATATTCGGCATTTTTTGTGTGAGCCATCTCACTCAGCTAAAACGCAACAGCAATCCTTTCACATTTCATCTATCTCTGGCCATTACCATCGACCTGGCACAGCCGAAGTTATGCATAAATAATTGGCGCCTTGCTAACATTTGCGATGTGTGGCCCAACATTTGCGATATGTGAATTGCGACTACAGTAAGTGACGTGAAGGAATACATACGGTAACGGCTCCATTCGTCGTCCCTCTTTGACGTTTCACCAATGACGCACTGCTTCTACCAACGTTTACATCAGTGCAAGCAATGCACAATTTCACATCTCTGTGCGTGCGCGCGTGCGTGCGTGCGCGCGTGCGTGCGTGCGTGCGTGCGTGCGTGCGCGCGTGCGTACGTGCGTACGTCCGTCTGCATTGTGGTCGATGTGCAAGATCGTGGGGTCCTTCCCCGCCTGTCTCGCAACCACGTGGCGTTCAGTCATGCGGCATATGGATGCGGTAGTCATGTGAATGCAATGTCCCGTTCCAAAGGGTCTGCGACAGTTTACCGCGGACAATTTACCGCGGACAATTTACCGCGCACAATTTACACCGGCGACAGTTTACCGCGACACAATTTACCACGGCGACAGTTTACCGCCGCGTGGTGCACTTTAATTGTAAACATGGTCGCCGCGGTAAATTGTCGTGCTGCATGTTCCCCAATCCAGTTATGTAGGTCCTACCAATTGCCACTGCACCTTCCTATTCACGCGAACACAAAAAAATGCCGAATATGTGACGTGTTGCTGCGTTTGGTTCGGATTTTATTCACAGTTTATTAAAGTAAAACCCAATCAGCTGCAACATTAAGCGTCACATTCGATGGGACGTGCCTTAATTCATACCCCTCTTTTTCAAAAATCCAAAACTTCAACAAACGAGCGTCACATATTCACCTTTTTTTGCAGCCACCTGCAAATTTTTCCTAATAAGATATTGGCAACCAAAATTTCGGCAAATCCGACCAAAAAAAAGTTTGTGACCTATAGGCGCTTCAACCGTTCGTGATACCGCTGTAATGTAATCAACAAGATTCTTTCGTCCGGACTTGGAATAGGTTACTTTCGACAAATGGGAGCGCTCCGATGCCCGTGTCTCTGTCAGCCCTCTTCGAAAGGCCATTTTTTAGGTGTTCCAAAAGTTTGTTAGCTATAGTTACGCTTCAACCGTTCATCGCAGAGCTGTGCTGTAATGATGAAAGTTACTCGTCTGGACCTGTAATAGGTCACTTTCGAGAATGGGAGCGCTCCGATTTCCATGTTTCGCAGCTCGACCCTCTTGGCGCACCCCCATTTTGGGCAAAATTTGGAACTATGATCGTGCATTATTTTTCATTTCCTGAACGAATTCTGGCGCGTGATAGCTCAAAAGAAGCGCATTCAAAGGGGGAATCGATTAAGTTATAACACGCTTCCATACGCTTGTGCATTACCGAGAAGTTTTTGGAGATGGCAGGACCCACTTTACATGACAAGCTTCTTGGTTCGTCGCCCACTCGCGCCTGCATCAATTGGACGGAAACCTCGCAGGTATCTATGCTCCACATCAAAAAATGAAATCGCCGGAGGGACTCTTGTTACATGCCAGCTATGGTTTACTGGGCACATTCTTCTTTTTACCATGTTCCCTTAATCAAGAGGTCGCTGGTTCGAATCCCAGTAACGCCTGCCTGTGCCTTTGCACGTGTCCCCTTGGAAAACCCATCAGCGTTGCTTTACTGCACTGTCTCCAGTCCATTCCACATTTTTTGTCTCTTTTCTAGGTTCTTTTTCCAGAATTTTGGTAATTTTTTGAGCTAGGAAAAATATTTATGGACGAATGCTTGCTACAGCCCCTGATACATGAAAATGACACATCTGCACACCCGCATGGACGCACGCGCGCGCACGCACGCACGTACGCACGCACGCACGCACGCACGCACGCTCCAGTGGCGTAGCCAGGACTTGATTTCGGGGGGGGGGGGAGTCCAATCTCGGCCAAATTCTTAATTTTGCAACAGGGGGGACCCTGTCGAATTTTTTCGAGATTGCGCCATTTCGGCTAGGGAAGCATTAGACACTCTCTCATCCAATCTGTTTACACGCTTTGCGCTCGTTTGTCTGACTATATTCACACCAAAGCGTTAGCAATGTTGTCAAAGCGGTCGATTTCCGTGCTCGAAATAGCGCCGCAGCCAAATTTTTTAGAGTAGCATAACGAACTTTCACGGGTTTTCAATGCAAAACAATGCGCCGCAGGCGAAAATTTGGCTCTTTAGTGTCGTTTTCATCATTATTTGCATTGAAATTGAGAAAAATGCCCATATCGGCACTTTGCAACAGAGGGTACCAAGTTAAAAAAATTTATCTTCCGCGAATTTCGGGGGGGGGGGGAAGCTTCCCCCCCCTTCCCCCCCCCTTGGCTACGCCACTGGCACGCACGCACGCACGCACGCACGCACGCACGCACGCACGCACGCACGCACGCACGCACGCACGCACGCACGCACGCACAATGTGTACAGTGGTACACGCTTTTCATAAGCTTTATGGTGCAACACTGAGCATGCGTCCGTTCTGGTCTGCTGCTGTGGGTTTGTATGTGTGTGCGTGCGTGAGTTTTTGATTAATCTTTCTTTTACGAAAAAACACTGTATTAAGGAAAATTTTGCAGGTGGCTGCAAAAAAAGGAGAATATGTGACGCTCCTTTAGGCCCAGTTTGAAAAAACGCGGTATTAAAAGTAGCCACTTCATCAGATGATCAACTTCAGTTTGGACAAACCGTGTATAATCGAACCAAGCGCAGCAACACGTCACATATTCGGCGTTTGTTGTGCGAGCCATCGCACACAGCCACAACACTACCACTATCAATCCACCCTCACAAACTCTTTCATCTCTCTGACGATGCGCATTCTCTGACGATTCATTAGGCATCGTATGGATGGACAGGGCACACAGCCAAAGATTCTGCATAAATAATTTCGCTACCCTGCCCATCTTAAATTTTTAATATGTGGCTTGCCCTTACAGTAAGTGATATGCACCATCAATTCACGATCTTGAGTACCAAGTACATTGTATACCCTACATTCAATCTTCGATTCTCGTTCATCTTTGTTCCGCTTCTGTTAGCCTGTGCCTATGGACGACGGAACTGCCATCTGTAGACGTCCAGTCAAGGATAAGGCCCGCTCTCGTCTCTGACTCCAAGGAATGAAAGGCCTCGGTCCTCATGCAGCCTGGACTGCCTTTCCAGTGATCCAAGCGAGCACAACAAACGCCGAATATGTGACGTGTTGCTGCGCTTGGTTCGATTATACACGGTTTGTCCAAACTGAAGTTGATCATCTGATGAAGTGGCTACTTTTAATACCGCGTTTTTTCAAACTGGGCCTAAAGGAGCGTCACATATTCTCCTTTTTTTGCAGCCACCTGCAAAATTTTCCTTAATTATATTTGTACGTGATTTACAATCCGTTTGCTTGCCACGTACTGCTTGCCTTGCTTTGAGTGCAGTGTAAAGTGTAGTGCCACGGGCGCACTATTGGAGGATTTGCGGTTTTACAAAGCGGTGGGGGGGGGGCGGGTCCGCCGTGGGGAATGCACCCGCTCAAACGGTGCGTCGTGGAATATTGATCTTGTCACCGCTAAATTGATCGGTCAGTGGATTTTCCCCCACCCTTACCCCCGAAAGGGTCGAGTTTGGCAGGAGTGGAACGTCTACGGAACTGAATTGGTGCTGTTCGATTGGTGCTCTGCACGGTCTGCGCTCAATTTTGGAAAGGGGTTTGACCGGTCAATCCCTTAATGGTTGCGCTTATTCGTGAATGTGCAGCTGTCAATGTAGCAACAATTCTCTTCAGTTGAATCACTTAAACCAGCGACAATATTGCAATACTGCCTCGCCCACTATAGTTGCAGCGTGCACTTGCACTACAATTTCAAGTTCAACCCCAAGTGTGAACCACCACATTTTGCAGTCAAAGTGGGATGTGGCTTTTTTCTCCGATTAGATTGTTAACTTGTGCTTTTTTTGTCTGTGTGTCTGTTTGAACGTGCGACTGTATAGGGATAGTAGACTGCAACGGCCGCCTGGAAGACACCCGCTCCAACAATGCGACGTCGCACATTGATTATGCGTAGTGAAAAGTAAAGAGACTGTCTTTGGCGGATATCAGACCCACAAAGTCTGGCCCCGTCTGAGCGAACTGACTCGGAGCGTCGCGATCGCGCCCACCGAGCCTTGAGAACAGTACCTCGTATGGCCTTTCGAGGCGCTCAATTTTGGAAAGGGGGTTTGCCGGCTAACTCCCTTGATACGATTGGCGAGCACATTTGTCAACTCAGACCCGCCCCCCCCCGCGTCAGTTAAAATGACCCAAGTTAAAAAATACGCATTTAAACAATGACGCGCGTCAAAAAAGCCGCTTGTACAAAAGACGCATGCCAAAAAACGACGGAGGTTAAAAAAGACGCAGCAGTTTTCCAGCAGTGGCGTAGCCAGGACTTGATTTCGGGGGGGGGGAAGTCCAATTTCGGCCAAATTCTCAATTTTGCAACAGGGGGGACCCTGTCGAATTTTTTGGACATTGTGCCCTTTCGGCTGGGGAAGCTTTTAGACACTCTCTCATCCAATCTGTTTACACGCTTTGCGCTCGTTTGTCTGACTACATTCACACCAAAACGTTAGCAAAATTGTCAAAACGGTCGATTTCCGTGCTCAAAATAGCGCCGCAGGCAAATTTTTTTAGAGTAGGGTAACGAACTTTCACGGTTTTTAGTGCAAAACAATGCGCCGCAGGCGAAAATTTGGCTCTTTAGTGTCGTGTTCATCATTATTTGCATTTAAAATTAGAAAAATGCCCAGATTGGCACTTTTGCAACAGAGGGTACCAAGTTAAAAAAAATTAGATTCGGAGAATTTAGGGGGGGGGGAAGCTTCCCCCCTTCCCCCCCCCCCTTGGCTACGCCACTGTTTTCCAGGCGACCGCTAAGTGGAGTAGGCAGTGGAACGTGAACGGCGCCTGCGTGCAGATGTTTGTCGCTTCACCCTTTGAGAGTCGAGATACATATGCTACCACAGAAGTATGTACATGCATCCCAAATGCACACTTTTAAAATACCCAGTTAAAAAATTAAGTTAATTAAATAATTTAAATAATTCTTCAGAATTCTTTAACTTTGAAAAATTAAATAAAAAATTATTTCGAATATTTTAGTAATTAAAAATTAAATAAAAAATTATTTGGAATTTTTTAATAGTTAAAAATTAAAAAAATAATTCATCAGCAATTTTTGGTGACATCGCTAAGCATGCATGTATGTAAAAATGCAACAAATCCATGCCCTTCACCTTGGGGCTCTTGTGAGGTCATCTACTGTAAGCTGGAGGACCCCAGTACACCTTCTTCAATTGCAAGCGAGTCTTCATATGAAGTTGACTCCTACACATTGAAGAGAAGAGAAGTATCCGATGCGGTGCGCGCATGGCAATACACTGTGCATGTCACGCCTCAATGAAGTAGACTCTTGAATTAAACTACCGAGCGAACTTTGAATTTACCAATGTGTCAATTGGGCTATAAAGGCTGATTCACAATTAACGGTCTTCCCATCGGTCTCGGTCTCGGTCTTCGCATCGGTCTCGGTCTCGGTCTCGGACTTTTTGACCCATGCCAAATTGACGACGCGTTGCCTCCGGTCTTTCAATGATCTTCGGTTAAATGCGCGCCTGTCAGCGTATTAAAGAGCGTACTGTGGCCCTTGTTTTCGACCTGTTTCATTTTTTATGCGACTTCCGTAGGAAACAAAAATAAGCACACGCAGTAGACGACGGGAACGCACTACCACCAGACAAACAAACAGACATTGTGCGGCAGACGCAGACCGCCGCCAGCGCTTCTGGCCGCCGCCAGGGGCGCGGACGCCGCTACAGGAGCTGTCGTCAGCGCCGCCGTCGACACCGTTGCCGCTGCTGCCGACGCTTTCGCTGACGCTGCCGCTTTTGCCGACGCTTACAGAAAATGTAGGACAATGCCGTCGTGCCCGTCCACCTTGACGTATGCAATGGCGGCGCAGATTTTCCTGCCGCCGTGTCTTAGGAGACGGGCAGCCATGCCGCCGCCGTTTTTTTTTGATTTTTGGTATAAGAGCAGCCGTCAATTATCCAAGGAGACGGCGCCGCCTCCACCTGTTGAATACGACGCATCGTAAACTCTTCCTTGTTTTCAATTTCGGCTAATTTCCTAGTCGCTTTACCCTCATGCGAATACCGACAAATTCTTTGAGGGTGGCGGCTATAGTAAAGCGTGACTACGGTAGCGCGCGCGTTCAACACGAGACCGCTGAAGACCGATGAAGACCGGAGCAAATGTTCAAAGTTCCCAACATCGTCGGTCTCGGTCTCGGTCTCGGTCTTCGCATCGGTCTTCGCTGTTTGGCATGGGAAGACCGAGACCGAGACCGAGACCGAGACCGAGACCGATGGGAAGACCGTTAATTGTGAATCAGCCTTAAGACGGGGCTGAGTGTGGGGTGGAGGACTTAAGATTTGTGATGGACAGTTTTTGTGGCTACTTAAGGCCAAAACACACGCCTCCGTTCCGCACCGGGCGGCACCGGGCTTCACTGTGCCGACCGGTTCACACGCCTCCGTCCGGCACCGAGCGCGTGTGCATTTGATAGGCACGTCCGGCTGACTGGCGCTGACCGTCCGGTGCCGCCCGGTGCCGCACGGAGGCGTGTGTTATGGCCTTTACGCGCACAATGTTGCACACACACTCACTCACACTTACCGTCCAGCACACCGATTACTTCATTATACTTGATTAATTTCAATGTACAGCGTCATATGTCACGTGCTGAAAACACCACTTCCCTCCATTCCAATGTTTGCACTGGATGAGTCCATTCAAAAACCTACTGAAGTGATTACAAATGAACACACCCTCCACTGGGTGTGACACAGGACTGAAAGGAAAGACAATAAATTTGATGGCAACAACATGCCAATAATGATATTGTGGTAGAGGTAGACAAAATGAACACCAATAATTAATGGGAAAAGACAAACTTGCCATAAACTACTTGAAAAGTCTATTAAAAAATCAATTTTTTAAGCGTGTGATTAAAAAATTGTTAAAAAAATATTGCAGAGAATTATTTATTTAATTTTTAACTTTTAAAAAATTCCAAATAATTATTTATTTAATTTTTAATTAAAAAATCTGCATGACAGAATTATTTTTTTAACAATTTTTGTTTTTTAATGTACTTAAAATATTATTTTGAATTATTTAATTAATTAAATTTTTATTTTTGGTGACATCGCTAGTGGTAGGTGGGTTGAAGAATGAACGCACAGGGGCGTGCTTTGGAACATATGTAGTATGCTGGTCATAACTCCGTTCCACGTTTAGTGTCCTGTCTAGTGCTGTCTGGTCCTGTCTAGTGGAAATTATGAGAAACACCCCCCCCCCCCACCATTGAACGGTCAGCGTCGAAGCAGGTTGAAAAAAATGAGCTAGGGGGACTGGTGAATTGGGGGACTAGCATAGGTACCTGTAACCGGGTCTGGAAGAGTGGGGGGGGGGGCAAATGGCCGATTTCTGGGGGGGGGGGTGTCTGGAGCAAAAAGTGTGGGGTAGCTGGAATTTTTCTGAGTTATATTGGTACTTTTTGGTCAAAAATGCGTATAAAATAGGGTCTAAACAGTCTTATTTAGCTGTTTATTGGTCATCTAGCACTGAAAAGCACTGAAATACACTAACATTTACTCTCTTTTATCGTTTTAGACAGAGTGCAAATCCCTTGGGAAATATCTGGGGGAGGGGTTCGGGGGGGGGGGGGTGTGGTTAAAACAAAATTTTGCCCCTCCCCCAGTTACATATGCAATTTTGGCCCTAAAGGTTTACGACTCTCTAAAATTCATGGAGCTCGACAGGCGCACCCTGGTACCCTGCCGCCCAGTGGCGTAGCCAGGGGGGGGAAGGGGGCGCTTGCCCCTCCCAAAATTTCCAGAGACCCGATTTTTTTCCAAAGCGGACACCCTTACGAAAATTTCACAAACCGCTGTCTTGCCCTTCCCAAATCCAAATCCTGGCTACGCCACTGCTGCCGCCTACGCCTTGCTCGGTGGCATGATTGCGACTCGAGCGTCGCCGACTAGAGCGAAGAGTGAGAAGGACTGAGTTTGGTCATGAATCGGATTCTACGCCCGCACTCGGTCGCGCCCGCGTGGCTGCATGGATGCGTTGTACACCAACACGACACTCGTCATAATCAGCTGCGTGTCAACACGTACCCGTATCCCGCAGTTGGTGTTCGTTTGCAACGTTCCTTGGCTGACACTATCGAAGACACGCAGACGTACCGTTCAGAGAACTACGGCTAGTACCATTCACGCAAATGTGTCATGCACGAGCAGGCGCGCAGGCAAGCTCTCATAATTACGTTAATGTCCTTCAGTCGATGCACAACAGTGCCAAACTATGTACTACGGCGCAATGCCAGTCTTAGTGGTTGCGCACACCACTACTGCGAAGTTGAAAGTATCAGTGTCACGGGCACTTTTGGAGGAGTTACGGTAACGGTTACAAGGGTGGTCGAACGTTGATGTGTGGGGAAGCGTTGCCGCGTGGAAAGCACCCGCGCAGACAATGCGTTGTCGAACATTGATCTTGCCACCGCACAATAGAGATCGACAGGTGGTTCACCCTCCCTTGCTCTGAAAGTGCTCTCGGGCTAGGCTGATCGGTGTGAGACGTCTGAACTGAATTGAGGCTGTTCGGTTAGTGCTCTGCAGGGCCCACTCGATACGCTCAATTTTGGAAAGGGAGTTTGACCGGTCAATTCCCTCGATATGATTTCGTGGGTTCGTGAATAGTTGTTGTCAACTTCATTCTCTTCAAATTAAATCATTTTAACCAGGAGGCCGTGCAAAGTCTGTTGCTGTTGCTTGTTGCGAATGTTCTGCTTGTTGCGCGAAACAGCGAGCTTCACAAAAGACAGACTGACGTTGGGGCGGACGCGTGGCTATTTATGCGCCGCCAGCTTGCTGAGCTTGGTCACAAGCGAGTCTTGAGCGCTTGCGGCGGCCGGATCAGAGGGCGCGTGCGGGAGCTTGGGTTTGCGGTGCTTGATTGAGGGGCAGACGCGACGCATCTCTGTTGGAGACTGGTCGGCGGGTGGCTGGAGTCCTTGGGAAAGTTCAGCGCCGCTCGAGTCCAGTGTAGAAGAGGAAGAGTGCAGGAGTAGGGTATGTACAAGTGTCGGTCGGCTGGTGGACGTCCTGTCGGACGTCGTTACAATTTCGACTGCGAAATTAGCATTGCCATTCAGGTTTTTAGGTTGAAAGTATAGAGTCACCCTCTCCAATAGTGCCCCCGGGTAAGGCAAGGTTGAAAAATGTGCCCCGGGGCAATATTGGAGGATTTGCGGTATAAGCCACTCGCTATAATTCCCCCCCCCCCCCTCCCTAAACGAGCCACCAGCTGAAACGCAATTTTTCCTATGTATGTACCCGTGTATGTGTAAGTGAGTGAAGGTGAGAGTGTGCCGACTTGTGGTGTGCGCAGTGTATTTTTACCTTTAAAAAAACCCTCCACCCGCTTTGCGCCGACACGACAACGCTCTCCACACATCGAGGTTTCCAGTGTATCAGCCTCTCCCATATTAGTCACCTCTATAATCACCCCCCCCTCCTCCTACGACCTGCATGAAACAATTACGTAGCATCCAGGGGGGCTAGTTACAGGGTTTACGGTGGGTAGTTCTAGTCAGAATACACTGTGCAGTGCTATTTTTGTTAGTCAGCAGCGTAAGCAGGTCAGTTTGTCAGTTTTGTGAAACTGGCGATCAGTGGCGTAGCCAGGATTTGGTTTCGGGAGGGGGTACAGATTTCCAACTTTTTAACAGGGTCACCTCTGTTGCGCCGCAGGCGAAAATTTTGAGATTTTGGGCTACTTTTGAGCATTTTGACTTATTTTGGGTTGCTTTCGAGTATTTTGAACCTATTTTGGGCTACTTTCGAAAAATTTTAACCTATTTTGAGCTACTTTCGAGCATTTTTAACCTTACAAGGGAGCTAAAATGCTTTCTCTCTCTCTTCTTTCGCCCGGGCATTTACCGCCGATTCCGGTGTCAAAATGCCTGCACCTCGCTCTGCACAGTGGGATGACGTGGTGGGCAGGTAGAACTGGATTGGAGCTGTTCGATTGGTGCTCAGAGACTTTTCGATACGCTCAGGTTTGGAAAGGGAGTTTGACCGGTCAACTCCCTCGATACATCGCGAAGTATAGTACTAATTAGCTCTCCTCAATCGAGCTCTCAATCGTTGTAACTACAGTAAATCTTCCAGTCGTGTCTCGAGCGTATATATAGGTAGTTACCGCGCCCACTATAATTTCAACATCAACATTCTCAATGGTAGAGCACAATTTGCGATTAAAATCTAGCGTCGCTTTTTTCTCCCATTTGTTGGTTGATTCACCGTTGGCCAATAGATCGACTTCCGGTTCGGACAATAGATCGATCGACAATAGAATGCATGGTTTCCGGAAACTGTGTCGTCCGACACGCGTGCGACGGTCATGGTTTCCGGAAATTGTGTCGTCCGACACGCGTGCGACGGTCATGGTTTCCGGAAATTGTGTCGTCCGACACGGAAACTTTTGCCGAGTCGATGGGGCCGCAAATTGGGTCTGGAGCGCTCACTGTCGCCAGAGCGTTTTGCTATTGCTGGCTTCAAGTATTTATTTATTCATTTCGACGGCAGTTGATATC
The DNA here is from genome assembly GCA_030248085.1 of Paralinhomoeus sp. GSCO2_6. Lineage (NCBI taxonomy): Eukaryota > Metazoa > Nematoda > Chromadorea > Monhysterida > Linhomoeidae > Paralinhomoeus > Paralinhomoeus sp. GSCO2_6. The sequence continues at coordinate 30,328 of JASAMY010003266.1, read as the reverse complement.
TCTGATCTGTGGTGTGGTAGTGACCCCAGCCAGGCACCCATGGACGCAGCACGTTCAATGTTGATGTTGAAAATGTGGTGAAGCAGGAACACTACTACATTCCGAAGAGTCTACAACGATCAGACAAGTGACGGACACACAGAATAGTTACTTTCGTGCATTGGTGCAAATAGAATAGTTGTATTAACTAACCGGTGGTACAGCCGTACTAACCCAGGCACCGAAAGGTGCCATGCTAGCACACTTTTGCCGTTTTCTGTCTGTCTGTCTGTTTTCGGACATGCGACTGTATAGGAGTAGTAAGCGCCAAGCGGACTGCCGCGGCCGTTTGGAAGGCACCCGCTCAAACAATGCGACGTCGCACGTAGATTGAGTCGAGTGAAAGTCGAAAGGGCTTTGGCGAGCATCGGACCGCATGTCTGCCCTCGTCCGAGCGAACTGAATCGGAGCGTCGCGGTCGAGCCTTAAGGCCAAAACACACGCCTCCGTTCCGCACCTGGCGCGTGTGCATTTGATAGGCGCGTCCGGCTGACCGGTCGTGCCGCCCGGTGCCGGACGGAGGCGTGTGTTATGGCCTTTACCGAGCCTTGAGAATAGTCACTCGTCTGGCCTTTCGTTGCGCTCAATTTTGGAAAGGGGGTTTGCCGGCTAACCCCCTTGCTGCGTCTGCCGGATCCAGAAGTGGTGGCAAGGGGGAAATCGGAAATCTAGGGGTGAAAGGGATAGGCTGTGGGAGAAGAAACGCGCCCCAGCGGACCTAGTTGTCAGCATAAAATTGCTTGTAGGTGGTCGAAAACAGCAAAATGTTCGCCTGCAGGCGCCGTTTATATTCGTTAATCGTCAAAAATTGACCGATTAGGTGTCCAAGCCACTGCCAAAATGGCTCAACATCCAAAACATTCAACAGGCCCTTCTGCAAGATTCCTCCCCTCTCCAAAATTTTTTTCTCGATCCGCCAGTGCCTTGTTGCGATTGCCACAGTCGGCAACCTGACCACCTCCCTGCCCCAATATCGAAAGCCTGGTATATGTATACGTATGCTCCAGAGGACCTGGTTGTCGCGGATCTCGTACGCTGGTTGGTCGCGACCCTGGTCGCGACCGAGGGCAAGTGGGTGGGCAATGGCGCGTCGCCACCCCAACTTCCGTCCTGCGCGCCGGTAGCTCGGGACGCGCACCATGGCCCCACGTTCGGTGGAGCTATGGGCGGGAGAGTGGCACACTCTTCTTGATCCTAGTTCAACCTGTTCAACCGCTCCATACCCAGGGGCACAATTATTGAAGGGAGCACTATTACTTGGATTTACGTTGGATTTCGGCTTGGATTGTGTTTCAAGTGTTTTCACCCGTGAAGTCACCCGCTCAAGTTATGTTGCGTTCTGTGTACTCATAGTTCGACAGTACGTTTATCGCCAAGCAGCTGGGCGACACCAGCCCCTAATAATAGTACGCTGCAGGCCGTCGTCGACTCGACGACAAACAGGCCAACAACTGAAGTGGCGTCGCAGTCAGTATGACATGCGTCGCTGACTTTTTTGATGGGAGCTGGCTGATCGGCTTGCTCCCGACTTGGAACATGGACTGTGTTTCTGCTTGGGTTTAATTGTTGTGAGGAGGTATCAGATGAGGAAGACGCAGTTCCGCCAAGGGTTGTCCCGCATCAGAAGGTCACTAGGCCACCTGGCTCTGAACTGGCGCCTTGGGGCGTTACCCTTGGAGTTGTAGCTCGGTTGGGCAGGATGCGGAGCGGAGGCACGTCGACTTCGCATGTGGCCGTATGGTTGCAGCATGCAGCAGCCCCGACCACTTTCGCTGCTGAAGTGACCATGGTGCTTGCTTGCAGCATGGTACTTGCAGGTGCGTGCCGTGCGTTCCGAGCGTGCGTGCCCGTGCGTGCGTGCGCGCGTGTGTGCGTGCCGGAGCGTGCGTGCGTGCGTGCAGGTGCGTGCCATGCGCGCCTGCCGTGGGTGCGTGCCGGTACGTGCGTGCCGTGGGTGCGTGCCGGTACGTGCGTGCGTGCCCGTGCGTGCGTGCCGGTGCGTGCGTGCCGGTGCGTGCGTGCGTGCGTGCTGATGCCTGCGGGCGTGCCAGTCAGTGCGCGCGTCCGTCCACATCGCACGCGTCGTCTTTTCACTTCAGTTCTTCTTGCCGCACCTGGTCGAGCGTGTGGACATGGGCCGCGTGCGCACTGGCGTCGAGGACGGCCGCGCGCGCGCGCCGCGCAAAATTTTTACTATGGTACTGTCTGCAGATCTACGTATGCATGTGTGCGTTCGGTCTCGTCACGCCAGAGCAATGTCCATTTATGAGCGGACGAAGCACAATCTCGAAACAATCTCCGTCCCGAGCAGCGGGCCCCCGAAGAAATGGGAGCCCCCCCCCCCTCCCCACTTGTCTTGTCAGTGTACAACGGCGGCGCAATGTACAGGGAAGATCTCTGTTCCTGAGCAAGATCAATCAATAACGCGGTCCTGTTGAGATCACCAAGTTCACCTATCCACGGCTTCGTAGGCGCTGAGTCCCAGTTCCGGGTCCCGGGCCTCCTGGTGCTCCTGCGTCATCTCCGACGCCTCGCGGCTTTCCGAGAACCGAAACGCCTCGGTGGCACTGACATCGTCTTCGTCGTCCTCGCTAGTGACGCCGCAGTAGTGACAGTAAACGGCGAGCCCGACGGCAGCGCAGCTGCAGCAGAGCGCCAGTCCTGCGCCTGCGCTGACGACGACGACGAGCAGCCAAGGCAAGGATGTGTCCGAAGAGGTGTCTTGTTGCAGCGGAGGCGTGCTCCTGGATGTTGTTTCAGCTGCAGCAGCAGCAGGTGGCGAAGTGGTCTCGCGGACTGTTGCTCGAGCGGCATCAGCAGCAGGTGACGTGGCCAGTAGAGGGCTCTGAGCTCTCCTTGGAGTTGTGGTGGCTCAGCTGGTCAGGATGCGGAGGCGGCGCGTCGTCTTCCCAGGTGCCTCGACGGCGACAGCTGCGGATGCGGCAGCAGGCACGAGCGGCGCTTTCGCTGCTGCCGAGCTGGCCATGGCGCTTGCAGCGATGGCGGGGTTGGTTGTCCGGATTCCACTTGAGAGGCTGACACCGGTGTCAGCAGCTGCAGCAGCCGAGTCCATCATGGTAGTGCTGCTTGGCTCGGGACCGTCAATGGCGTTCTTCGTCATTAGCAGCAGCCGCTTCTCGTCCTCTGGCACTTCCGGAAGCATCTTGGTGGTTGCTGCAGCAGCGCTGGCCGTCGACGCTTCTTCCTTCTCGACGACTGCTGACGACAGCTCCTTTCTTAGTCTTAGGTAGGACAGCAACTCGTCTCTGTGCATCTTCCAGCCCACCGAGACGACTGCGCAGCTGCCGAGAGCGAACGCGATGGCCAGCAGCAGGATGGGACGCATGGCCTTTCCGATACACAGAGAACACTCACTCTAATCTACCGCACACAATTATATACATGCGATTCTATTCCGGTTGAAGAAATGAGTGTTGTAGAACTAAAGACAATGAAGTGGGTATAGTGTTGCGGATAGCATTTGAGAAACGTGCCTGAAATTCGCAAGGAATGAGTCGTAATCAGTGGAGTGTCCGCGCTTTGTCGGTTTCCGAACATACACTGTGGGCCAAAAAAGTGATAGACGCCGCTTTGCCAGTCTCGTTCTCGTGACCAGAGGGTCCGATTGTGCTCAAACTTTAACACGACATACCTCGATATTTTCTGCACTTACACGCCAAATTTCATTAAATTCCATTGCGCGTTGCTCAAACGGCAGCATTTCAACGACAGCCATGTGTTTCTCACGGCTAGCACATCTGATATGGCTGAAATGTTTACAACACAGGATATTAGTAAAAGCGAATTACGAATTCCGAATTTTGAATTTCGACTTCGGTATACTGTACTTGCAACATTTAAAATTTTATTTTTTGTACTGTATTTGAATAATTCAGCGCTCGCTGTGCTTCCGTCTCGGAAATGCGTTTCCATCGCCGCGCGTTCTGTGGGCGACAGCGGCGGCGATGCCGACGGACGAGTTTCTTGCTTCGACTTCTTCAGCACTTGCTCGCCACACCAGACATGCGCACCAGGAAGCACTCGCACACGAACCAGCCGCCCATCCACTGATTCGCACGCGCGGCGCTTCCTATCGGCTGGCTACCGGCGCTGGCAACAGAGCTGCGGTGTGGTCAGCAGCAACGAACAATGAACGATTGGTACAGCGTTTTCACCAGTTTTCCTTCGAAAACGTTTCGCAATCGCCGTTTGTAGACATCTATGGTGAAGCCGTTCTCCTTGCCCTTCAGTCTGGTCAGGCGCCCATCATGCAAATCGTAGTACGTGTGACTGGTGCCGCCAGCAGACCAGGCACCCATCTGATCAGCCGTAAAGTCCCGTTTATTCTCTTGGCAGAGTTTTTGCCACACACGGTCGTTTGAGACATTACGTGCCCATGTGCAGCGTGCCAGTGTGCACACTTTTTGGCATTCCAATTGGAGAAAAATAGGCTCCCCCCCAATCGGTACCCCAAACGTTTTTCAGTGAAATTCTGATGTATAAAACTCCATCCCGAAAATCCCGACTTACCCACCCCTCCCCTGGCCCAATTTCCGTGGGCACCTACGTTATAAGGGGTGGCAGAAACACGGCCCTAGAGCCTCCAAGTCGATGAGGAAACTGGCTTCTTTGAAGCGGAAACAGTCGTTTGGGATGGCGGACGTTGCGGTACTGTCGGAAACTATCAGAAGAGCAGCTTCCATGTCTGACAATGCGCAGTGGCAGTAGGGGTCGGCGTTGGGAGGGCGCGCCATTCGCTTTTTTGGCGGACTACTGATGGGCGACGACGCGGCCCCAGTGGACATTGGGGTTGACGTGACGAAGTGCGCCTGCTCGCCTTCGTCCACACCCAATGGCACACGAACGTCTCTCCGTCGATGAACGCGTTCGTTTCGTCCACATCTGACTCGAATACGAATTGTGTTCCTAGCTATGCTGTACATTACCAATTGTAAACAACAAAACCGCGTCCGACGACCACTTCGTGGTCGACGCTGCCGGCCAATGCTTCGTCCAAACTTGTGGCGTTCACGTCACTGCGCTCGTGGTCCCACAAGGAGTGCTCCTCCAAGTCTTTGCCTCCTGCTGACGAACCTATCACCACAGACTGGGCACGAGTTCTCCATTAGATCCTCATTCCTCATTTACGTTTTCCAACTCTCAGTTAAAATCAGGGTGTACGCGTCAGCGTACAACCCTAATAGGTATGTGACGACTTCTCAATGCGGGTTTTTGAATTTTCGATCGCCTATAACTTTTGATTGCCTGAACGGATTTCAGCGCGTTATGGCTCAAATAAACCGCCTTCTTCTGGGGCGTCGAACGCGCCATAACGCGTTTCCTTTCTTTGCTGCAAGGGAGCGATACCTCCGAAAATGTTGTGGAAACGCGTGTTTTTTTTTTCTTGTTCTCTGCCACTTTTTTGGACCGCCGCTCCCGAACGCCGCTAGCGATTGGGCTGAAACTTGGCATGGATACACAGTCTATGATGGCAATTTCGACCTCCAATGCATTTGCTCCTAGTCGATTCCAATCTTGAGTTATGGCCGATTTTGCCCGATTTTTTGGACATAGCCGATTTTTTGGCCAAAACTTTGTCACCTATAGGCGCTTCAACCGCTCATCGGAGAGATTCGCTATAATGGTGAAAGTTGACCGCCCAGACATGTAGCATTTCACTTTCAGCAAATCAGGCGGCTCCGACGTCCATGTCGCCGTAGCCGAATTTTTTTGATAGTTCCGACAAGAGTAAAACCCCAAAAAAAGCCATGTAAACCCCCATTTTTTTTTGATTTTCGCGAACAATACGTCAAGGCGAGTCATCGGTAGTCAATGCTTTAAAAGTTTCATCACTGGATAATGAGATATGACCTCCCGAACCTTTCAAAAATTATTTTATTTTTATTTTTTTTTAATATTTTTTTTGTTAAACTAATCGGTATGAAACTTTACAAGCATATGCTGCATACAATCAGAAATTAATCCCCCAAATGGATTCTTTCTAAATGCCCACAATCTTGAGATCCGGAACACTTAGTAATGTTGCATCTTGGACAATAAATCGAGAGGTCGCGGGTTCGACACCCGCTGGCGTCTCTGCCATCTCCTGAAAACCAATCAATACTGCGTTATCCCAGTGTCCTTTCCTGCTCCACCCATGTTGTTCCCACGACTCATCCTACATTTTTTTAGTTTTTTTTTCGTTTTTCTTTTCAGATGTTAAAATATTTTTTGGCTGACTTTATCAAAGCAGTGAACATCAAGTGCTTTTGAGATGTGCACTCTCATGTGCAACCCCACAAGGCGCGCATGCATGAATGCACGTACGCACGCACACACGCACGCACGCACGCACGCCCACACTCTCGCATGCAGGCACTCTCGCACGCACGCACGCACGCACGCACGCACGCACGCACGCACGCACGCACGCACACACGCACGCACGCACGCACGCAGTCTCGCACGCACGCACGCACGTCCGCACTCTCGCACGCACGCACGTACACACGCACGCACGCACGCCCGCACTCTCGCATGCAGGCACTCTCGCACGCACGCACGCACACACGCACCGACGCACACACGCACGCGCGCACTGACGCACGTCTGCACTCTTGCACGCACGCACGTCTGCACTCTCGCACGCACACACCGCCGCACGCACGCACGCCCGCACACTCGCATGCACGCACTTTCGCACGCACGCACACACGCACGCACGCACGCACGCACCGACACACGCACGCACGTCCGCACTCTTGCACGCACACACCAACGGACGCACGCACGCCTGTACTCTCGCATGCACGCACGCACGCACGCACGCACGCACTCATGCACGCACGCACGCCATAGTTGACCACCATCTTGGCCGCGCAGAGGGCCACGTAGGACGCGTCCTCAACAGGCATGCTGATGGTGGTGGCATCCTCGTGGTCAGGCTTGGGGTAATAGTGCGCCACTCGCTGCGCGCGCGTGCGCAAGCATGCATGCATGCACGCACGCACGCAGCACGCACGCACGTACTAGAACCACTGTATCAGGAATTAGGAAAAACCACTGTATTTGCAGGCAGCTGCAAAAAAGGAGAATATGTGACTTTCCCCAGACTGAACTACAGAAACAACAATGGTAGAACATTGCAGTCAAGTCCACTTTGAAAAATGATTGTATAAGAGCATTGCAGTGATGTGGAGTCCACTTTGAAAAACGATTGTATAAGAGCATTCAACGATAGGAACCATCGATTTGCCTGTCACATATTCGGCGTTTTTATCGCGAGCTATTTTATTTCAGAAAACGGCACGCACGCACCAAGTAATGATACTTTTTGGTATGGTATGGTAAATTGGGTTTGCAGAACAGCTCCATATTATATACCTTAACAGCCTGTTGTGTACAGGGTGGCCCAAAAAAAAATGTGCCCTTTTTGTATTTTCCGTAACTCAACCTAACCATGGCGGATTGGGATGAAATTTTGTGGGCTTATAGCCAAATACAATCTGTATACGCCCTCCAAATATTATTCCCATCCGACCACCCACGCGCATTTTATGACCATGTTCCCAAAAACACCCAATTTTCGAAGTGACGGACCACATGAAAATGGACCAAAAAAAAATGTGCCCCCCTCTATCTCGGCCGATCGGGGACGGATCCGCCTGAAATTTTGCAGGCTACAGGGCACCCTAAATTCTACCTCGCATGCCAAGTTTCAGCTACTTCTGTTAAGGCTTGCTGTAGTGAGCGCTACACACACACATCAAACCACCCATTTTCAAATCTTTCTAAACATGTGCTCGATTTGAGCGCCGTTCTGCGACACAACCGCCCTCAGACGAGCTCGAAAACCGTTCTTTCGGTCAAGAATCACACTGCGAATCCACCCGTCGTCAATGCTGTCCCAAACTTCTTGCAGCCGCACTTTCAGAGACTGCAGACTGTCAAAGGACGGGTGCCCGTCAAAAACTTTCTGCTCGAACACCTCCCACACGCGATAGTCCATCGGGTTGCAATCGGGAGAGTTGGCCAGCCACTCCGTCGGGTGGATGAAGTCGGGGCACTGCCGCGAGAGCAACTGCACAGTGTCCTTTGCGGTGTGAGATGGAGCACCGTCCTGAAGAAAAATCCAGTCCTCCGATGGGAAAAGGCGCTTGCAGTCGGGGAAAAATCCGTCCGTCAACAGGCTGCGGTAGAAGTGACCCGTCACTTTTGTTGACGGAGGGACAAAGTGCAGTCTCGTCTTCCCAGCAGCCGACACGCCAGCTGCTACCATGACCTTCAAAACAAACCAAAATGAAAACTTTGTGAAAAAAAGGTTCAAAAACCTTCAAGCTTTTCTTTTCCCTCTCAACCAACAGACGGCCGGGATCAATGGCGCGCTTGGGTCCGACGCCATAAACTCTGCTATTCCGCGCGTTCCGTGGCGCCTGAGTCTCAAACCACTTCTCGTCTGTAAAGACCGTGCGTCTCACAGCATCGACTGGTAGCCGACGAAGCAAATTCTGCGCCCTCTTCCGGCGCTGCTGCTTCTGCAATGGATTCAGCTGATGGACTGGAACTTTGGTAAAGCATCGCAGCGCCAGATGTCGCTGGGCCCTTTGGACAGACGTCCTCGCGATGGCCAACTTCTGCGAGATTTTTCTTTGACTCAAGTGTGTCCCAGGATTGGAATCCTGAGACAACGTGTGACGCTTGATTGCTGCAATGTTGGCCTGCGTCAAAGCCGTTCGCGGTCGCCCACTTCCCGGTTTGCGCTCGAGAGAACCTCCACGCTGCTAAAGAAAGACCATAAAAACTCGACAATAAACTCAGAAAAAAACCTTGGTTCGCTGGAGGAAACTCTGAATGCCTCTGAGCGTCACATTGTGATCGCCCTTCAAAAGCCGAAAAATTTTTTTTGCGCCAAAATTGTGATTCGAATGATAATTCCAGATAATTGCGGACAAACCATTCGAATACGCCATTATTTGACAAAAACAGGATCAAAAATATTTTTACAGTATTATTATTATAAACACGCATGAAAACAACCACACAAACAAAGACAAATTTTGCGCAAAGTTTGAATTTGTGTTACTAAAGCGGACCTGAACGGACCGGGCTGAAACTTGGCATGCGAGGTAGAATTTAGGGTGCCCTGTAGCCTGCAAAATTTCAGGCGGATCCGTCCCCGATCGGCCGAGATAGAGGGGGGCACATTTTTTTTTGGTCCATTTTCATGTGGTCCGTCACTTCGAAAATTGGGTGTTTTTGGGAACATGGTCATAAAATGCGCGTGGGTGGTCGGATGGGAATAATATTTGGAGGGCGTATACAGATTGTATTTGGCTATAAGCCCACAAAATTTCATCCCAATCCGCCATGGTTAGGTTGAGTTACGGAAAATACAAAAAGGGCACATTTTTTTTTGGGCCACCCTGTACATAGTACATACACTCTCTGGGGCAGCGTATGGCCTAATGGTAGAGAATCGGCCTCTTGCGCACATGGTTCTGGGATCGATTCTTGATGGAGCCACTAGATCAAGTGATGCCCTTTCAGTGTACTTTCTTGTGTCATCACTGCTCCAGATTACAGATGGCGTTAGCGCAACGAACTTCTAGCAGTGTGATACTGTCCATACAGCGATCCCGACTGCACACGTGTTTGCAGAACAGAACAATTAGGAGATACCATAAGTATGGTAGATTCAAAATTATCGATTCGTTCAATCGTCATATGTATTTCCGTGTCTGTGGGCGCGCGTGCGTGCGTGCACGCGTTTGTGCATACAGGTACGTGCGTGCGTCCATGCACGCGCGAGCATGTGAGGGTGTGCATTTCTGTGGATATGCACTATGGATATCTCTGTTATGCGTAAGTCCCACACCACTGTACTTTGTGCAGTCTGTCATTATGCAGCGAGCGGTAAAAACGCCGAATATGTGACAGGCAAATCGATGGTTCCTATCGTTGAATGCTCTTATACAATCGTTTTTCAAAGTGGACTTGACTGCAATGTTCTACCATTGTTGTTTCTGTAGTTCAGTCTGGGGAAAGTCACATATTCTCCTTTTTTGCAGCTGCCTGCAAATTTTTCCTTAATCACTTATATATGAGTTTAGTTTCGCAACGAAATAAAATTTTGTCCCACCGCGCTTTCCCGGAATTTGTAAAATGAACATTCACAGTTTCTCGGTAACTTTCCGTATAGTCTATTCCACTTGACATGCAAACAATGCACGCGTTCTATAAACGACGTTCACCAAAATTCAAAATTCGGAATTCGTAATTCGCTTTTACTAATAGCCACAACACACGCCAACAACAGCCCATTTCAATTAGGACTACAGTGAGGTCATGTGCCATATAGTGCGTTTTGCTTAATTGTTTCCTGGAATTACGATACCTCCTTCATTCAAATCTTGGAGGTTTTAAACAAAAACGAACAAAACCTCCAAGTGGTGAGGCGCCCACATCTAAACACGGCATTTTCTTTAATTTCGGAGGCTGGGATGCCAATCTCGCCTCATTCCAGAAAACAATTAAAAAAAAATTGAGCCCTATAGGACGCGCTAGCCACTAGCCATGAGAAACACTCGATTTTTGACATTGCCGTATTTGAAATGCTGCTGTTTCAGCGGCGCGCAACGAAATTTAATGAAATTCGGCGTGTAAGTGCAGAACATATCGAGGTATGTCGTGTAAAAGTTTGAGCACAATCGGACCCTCTGGTCACGCGCTACTACGTGTGATCTTAGGGCTACAAAATCCGGTTCCTTTCTGGAAAGGAAAACGTTTTTCAATGAAATCACCCGTCATCCACCTAATGCCGCGTTTCTGAATACAAGAATACATAAATAAACACGACACTCGTCATAATCAGCTGCGTGTCAATACTTAGCCGTATCCTGCAGTTGGTTGGTGTTCGTTAGCAACGTTCCTTGACTGACACTATCGAAGACACGCAGACGTACCGTTCAGAGAACTACGGCTAGTACCATTCATGCAAATGTGTCATGCACGAGCAGGCGCGCAGGCAAGCTCTCATAATTACAGTAAATCTCCTTCTGTCGATGCACAACGGTGCCGCACTACTACGACGCAATGCCAGTCTTTGTGATGGCGCACACCACTACTGCGAAGTTGAAAGTATCAGTGCCACGGGCACTATTGGAGGAGTTACGGTTACGGTTACAAGGGTGGCCGAATGTTGATGTGGGGGGGGGGGAGGGAGCGCCGCTGCGTGAAAAGCACCCGCGCAGACAATGCGTCGTCGAACATTGATCTTGTCACCGTTCAATATAGGTCGACAGGTGGTTTACCCCTCCCCCCCCCTTGCTCCGAAAGCGCTCTCGTGTCGTGGCTTGTGGGGCCTGAAAATTCCGACGCCTACCCGTCCTGAACGTCACAACTGGACGCGGCCTGGCCCGCACCCCCAAATTTAGACACACTCCGTCTCGAAATCAAACATCTCAGGCGCCGCCTAGCCCGAAATTTGTTATAGTTTTTCCCGAAATTTCGGTAGAGCATTCAGGCGCGCGTGTAAACACGGGGGTCAGTGCGGAAAATCAAGACAGGGCAAGTTTTTAACGTTCGCAAATCTCGCTCGGAGTTGCAGGCTGTTGTTTCTTTTATTCCACGCGTACATGTACAGGTATGTGCAAATGTATAAAACGCTGGTTCCTCTGTTGTATGTCTTGAATCCGCTGTTCCAGCCGTGAAGTTTACACACAACAGGCCCGTCCAGGCCAGCTGGCCAGTCGCTAAAATGTATGTATTGAGACTCGGCCTTACTTTTCTAAATATCTGGCCATTGCACGGCCCGCACCCCGGTCGTAAAATGTAGGAACGTCACTATGTAGGTAGAAATGTCGTAGGAGTACCTATGCAGGACATTTTATCGACGGAATTTATGGCTATTCAAATCAAGCGCACACAAACCGAGCAACTCGTTACCGTAAAGCCTATAATTAGCCCCCCCCCCCCTATAATAATACACCCTCCCAAGACCACTTTGAGTTAATAAGCCCCCCCCCCCGTATAATTACACCCCCTCATGGGCCATCGTCTAAAACGCACATGTTTCCATGTCTGGGTGTACATATGTATGGTCGCGTACGTGTATGTATGTACACGTATGTGCATGTGAGACTGTTTGAGAGTGTGTTAGAGTGTACCAAACGTGTGTGCACAGCGCCTTCTTCCCTTAAAAATCGCCTCCACGCGCCTTTTTGCCCACACATCTTCCCACTCATCGACACTTCCAGTTTATAAGCCCCCCTATAATTCGCCCCCCCCCCCCTATAATTATACACCCTCTTAGAGCTCGAACGAAAAAATTAGCCCCCGGGGGGCTAATTATAGGGTTTACGGTACTTTGTTTGCACCATTTCTCCGACCAGTGAAACACTTGTAGTGTGTACATACTAATTGTTCTGAAACTCACGATTGTGGGAGCCGATAGGACGAATCCACACGTGAGGTTAATTTCTGAATGTAGACCACATATGTATGTACATGGTATGCCTGTAGGCCCCATTATAATTACACCCCCCTCCCTCGAATGAAACTATCAAGGGCTAATTATCAAGTTTACGGTATGTAGACTCCTACTAATTATAATTCACACCCGGTGGCCACAACAACACATCTCTGATCGTTTCAATCATCGTCTGACTATCTTTGTGCCTTCGCTTGGCTGATTAGTCACCAGAAATTGAATAAGAAAAACTTGCATGGATCATCAATTCTTACAAGTTGATGATCGGTGTGTCGGGCCGAGCTCTCTTGTGTTGCCGCACTGATCCGTGCATTGTCAGCCCGGTGATTGGACGAGCGGCGCGTAATCAAAACAACTCTGGAGCGATTCATTCAAAGATGCTTTGCTGATTGTACATGCACCGGGATCGCTACAAAGGGATTCTTGCTTAGATGCGCAAAAGCCACAACTAGATAGGAAAGACCGAGAGACGTGAACCGGAGTAAAAATACAGGTAGGGATTGGTGGGGTGAAAAGGAAGCAAGCGTCTTGGTTGTCCTGAGTCTTGTCTTCGACTTGAGAATTTCCACAAAAAGGGTAATTGTTCGTTTTCTTAAAGCCTAGAAATGCGCCCCCCTCCACCCGAGACGTGGCTAGGCTACTGTTTAGACAGTTCTAAAGAACAACTGAAGATTCTCCTGTCGTCATGTTTGTTCCCGCCCAACTGCAGCTGGCATGTCTGCTGGCCTGCCTCATGCTGCTGGTCCGTGCAGGGGGAGAGGAGGAGGTGGTGGTGAAGAAGGAGGGACCCCTGTTCGTGCTCAACGACAAGAATTTCGACGCCTTCATCAAGAACAACACCAACGTACTCGTCGCGTTCTGTGCGTGTTTATTTTTTTCCTTCAAAAACGTAAAGCGCTTGATGCCCCTCTGAATGAGACCCGCCAGTGCCATACCTGTAACTGAGAACGTACAATACGTAGCTGGTTGTTGGGGGGGGGGGGGGGGGGGGTTCGGGAGTTGGGGTAGGGTTGGAATTCACAGTTGGATCTGAGGAAGAGACAATTGACAATTGGGAAATAGGGGCGGGGGGGGGGGGGGGGGAGGGGCTGGATTGGACGAAGGCGGGGTGAGCCTATCATGTTGACTTTTGCACCGTCAGAGTAGTGTGCGCCCCTTGTTGGGCGGAGGGGGGGGGCGATCTAGCACAGGCACCTTGGAAGGTGGCGGGGCTTAGCAAACTCCACCATGCATAGCAGCTAATGTGCCAATACTGCGTTGCTCGCAGACGCCATGTGGTGTCCCCGTTGCCGTCGGTTCATGCCGCGGTTCGCGACGGCGGCGGGCCGGCTGTCGGCTGCGGCGTGGGACGCGAGCCTGGCCAAGGTCGACATCGCCGACTACCGCTCCACCCGCGCCGTCTCCAGGAAGTACGTCTTCGGCCTCTTGCCCAGGATCCTCCTCTTCCGAGACGGCAAGCTCACCGACGCGCTCCGCGGCCACTGGACCGTCGACTCCTTGATCAGCTGGCTGAAGAAGCGGACCTCGTGAATTGAGGAACCGTTCCAGGGTATGTAGCCTGGTCCGGCTCCCACTGCGTCCACTTGGAGACCGTCTCGCGCAACATTCTCCAGAAGAAGCAGCGTACCCTTTTGTCCGTTGACGTCATGAATTTGAAGACGTGTCCTTATGGTCTGCAGGTCCATCTCGTCGCAGACGGGAAGAATTCCCAACCCGCCCTCGCTTCTAGAGCCACAGACGTATAGTGGTTCGACGCGGAGTGGGGCAGGTGGCAAATCTTCTTCGTCAGCAGCGTGACTACCCTGTCGAACTCCTTGAGTTCTTGTTTGCACGGAAAGTGTCGTTGCGCACTGCGTAGGAGAACCTGGGCAGAATGAAGGTGCGGATCGCCTCCAGCTTCTGCCATGGCCCGAGCAGAGACTCGTAGACGCTCTGCAGGTCCAGTAGTTCGGTCCTCAGACTGTCGGTGGGCGTCCCTTCGACGCCGACACCCAGCTGAGTGCCCAGATACTGGTACCCCGTGCCCCAGTCTAAGCTCGGCAGTTCTCCTTGCTGCACGCAAAACTTGCGCGTGTTGTTGACCTTTTTTGAGAAACCCCCGTTCGATCATGGAGGCGACCCAACACAACAACAACAACAACAACTGCTTAGTACGTATCGATCGGAGCGCTACATTTTATATGTGTGACCTAGGTCTACAAGATCCCTTTCTTTTTGGAAAAGTGAACCTTCAAGCGGACGTTTTCCTGTAGAAGTCACCCGCTTCAATAATGCCGCATTCTGTTCAGAATACGACAATACTGAAATGCGTTCAATTGTGGGCTACACGCCCGTTTCACATGATCGTCTACACGACACGACGAAGCGACGAACTGAAGTGGCGTCTTAGTGCCATGGTTCTTGGTGCTTTGTACGCTTGATTTTTCTGGTGGAGCTGGCCGAACGGTTGGCTTGCTTCTGATTATTCGACCGACCTGTTCATTCCGCTCAGGCTTGCGCCAGTACACAATACGCATATAGGTACACAATAGGCGGGCATTGGGGTGCCTATGCTCACTGAACTATCGTTATGGTGTTCAAACTAACAGCTACAATTTGCACGAATACTGCCATTCGCAGTACTCGTGCAAATCGCCCAGCCCGGACATATCTCAGTGTCGGGTCGACGGTCCGGGACGGCATCGGCAACGGCCATTCGAGCGCTCAAACGACGTATTGCGAAGCAAATATCCCTGGCGTTCTCTGCAAGCTCATGCGCAGCGCATGTGTGGGTGTTGGGACATGCACAGGCTCGTCGCGCTAGCGGCAACATCCAGCAGAACCCATTAATAGAGCCAATATAGCCTCTGTTGACGCTTGTCGTGTTCTGCTCTTCTTGTCGGGCTCGCGTGTCGGCATGTAGTGTCGCTCGCTCAGCATGAATCATTCATTGCGAAAGACAAGGAAGAGAGCGGAGGGGTCTCTTCATTCAGCAGAGAGGGGGGGGGGGGTGCAGTCCTGAAAGACGCAAGCAGTTGCTGGCCGCCTCGCTTGAGGAAGAGGGGAGGAGGTAGAAGGGCAATTCTCGGGCTGTGCCGCCTGGAATTAATGGCAGCCGAAGCCCCACCACCACCGCAACCGAGTGAGCCTTTCAATCAACCCACGCTCAATGCCCTCGGGGGGCTCGCACGGCGGCTGACGTCACCGCTTGAGATGGGAGCCGCGCCGCGCCGACCGCATGACGGCTTTAGGCTAAAGGCGGATCGGTGTGAGCCAGCACAGCAACATCGCATCTGTTGTGCGTTGTTGACGCGGTTCCAAAAGGCGTGCGTGCGTGCGTGCGTGCCTGGGTGCGTGCGTGCGTGCGTGCGTGCGTGCGTGCGTGCGTGCGTGCGTGCGTGCGTGCGTGCGTGCGTGCGTGCGTGCGTGCGTGCGTGCCTGGGTGCGTGCGTGCGTGCGTGCGTGCGTGCGTGCCTGGGTGCGTGCGTGCATGCGTGCGTGCGTGCGTGCGTCCATGGGTGCGTGCGTGCGTGCGTGCGTGCGTGCGTGCGTGCGTGCGTGCGTGCGTGCGTGCGTGCGTGCGTGCGTGCGTGCGTGCGTGCGTGCGTGCGTGCGTGCGCCCCCTAAGCAGGCGCGCTTCCAATCTGTTTACCACTTACTTCAAACTTCTGGACGCCCTCCTAAGCTCCCTCTCCCTCCCATTAGATTTGAATCGTTCACGCATGGCTGTCTAAGTACCTAGGTCGTTTGTACATTTGATGGATCACCAGCTCTGCTCAGGCTATGCAATCTTTTTATCGACTGGTTTCCTCAAACTCTCAGCGAAGCCGAGAGCGTTTCTTTGTTCCACCCCCCTTCCAGCCCTTCGTTTTCATCAGCGGATCAATAACGCTTCGGCTTGCAGACGGGCGCCGTGTTTCAGCGCCGAGAGCGAAGCGCGAGAAAAATTAGCTCTGCGGCTGGAGCAAATTTCTCAGTATCGATTTTTCCACGCGTCTTCCCTCGCGCCGGCCGCCGCACGCCTTTAAGCGGTGTCACTCTGCTGCGCTGGACCTGTGCCCTAGCCTAGCTTGTCGCCGTCTGTTGCGCTCTTGTCGACAGGGCCGCAGCCGGCCACCCAATCGGGCCAGGCCAAAAGGCCAATTCGCCTTCCGGCGTCTCTACGCGCGTCCTTAGGCGGAGGCCTAGGCGCGACCGAGTGCGCATTTTCAGGAAGTATTCGAGAACGAGAAGCCGAAGGAGAATTGTGTGACATGCAAGAGACCGCTGGGTTTCTCGCAGAGCAGGGCGCGACGGCCGTGGCGGGAGGTGGGGAGTGAACTGCGTACCGAGTGCGTGCGTGCGTGCGTGCGCGCCCGAGACGGTCCCGAGTTCCAGTTCCGGTTCCCACGGTCGTCATCTGGGCGGCCGGATCGGGCGCCGCCGTCCTACTGGTCTCCTTGGCGGCTCTGCTGATCCAGAGGGCGCGCTCGACGACGGCCGCGGGCAAGGGCCGGCTCCTGGGCGCCGAGGGCCAACGGGCGTACGTCAGTCCGACGACGCAGCAGCGACCGGTGGTGCCGAGCCGGACCGGCGCGGGTCCGGGCGGCCTCAAGAAGACGCCCAGTCCGCTCCAGAGCCCCGAAGGCTGGCCAGCGACCGGCGTACTCGTCTCGAGCGCCAGCAGCGCCAGCGACACGACGCCCACGCTCGACGCGGCCGTCGCGGAGCGAGCCAGAGCCGACAAGAAGAGAAAGGTGAATGAAGGATCGCGTTGACACACTTTTCCTCACTCACTCTTCACTGAACACTCCTCTTCATTCGATGGACACTGAACACTCACTAAACCGAACACTTCTTCCACCACTCAGAGTTCGATTCTTGATGGATTCACTAAAACCTTTCCCTCTCAGTCGAGTTTCTCGAACTGTCGCCGCCATAGACTACTGATGGCGTTCTTCAGAATGTCCAAAGCCACCACTCTGGGTAGTGCCTTTATAGTAGACAGAAAGGCGTCATGGACATGTGAACACTGATGGCCTCCTAGGTAGCGTTGCCCTTAACCAACAACCACAACACCATCCTCTGCTACAGATCAACTTCGAAGGCCTGACCGGTCCGCGGGGACAGCTGAACGTCGCGATGCGCTACAACTTCGAGAAGAACGCGCTCCAGGTCAACATCGTCAGCGTCACCGGCCTACCGGCCGCCGACTCGGCCCAGCAACACGCATCCTCCAATAACAAAGGGTAAGACAGCGCTGAGTTGTCTTGATCATGGGCGCCATAACGCCTGTCAGTTGGTCCGTCCCTTCAATTTTCAACCCTTCAAAGAGCGAGGGGGTGGAGGTTTGTCGGCCACATGCGAGATTGGGTTGGCCAGATCGCGTGAAGCTAGAATGGAAACTATAGCTTCCTTATTAGAGGAGCGAGCGAGCTCCATAGATAACAGATTTTTTACACTGTGAGAAGAGAGGTTCGAATGACTTTGAGCGACGTTCATAGGGACATGGCGCAAGGCCAATTTCCAGCTTGAGCTTTTCAGACTGTCTCCCCAAAGTGCAATGCATATTTTCGACTAGCCTCTTAGCTTCCCAGTCGGCAAACGAGTCTGGCGAGCCGGCTAGGTGGCCATTAGCCATTAGAGCTAATGAAGCAGACAGACAGGCTTCTATTAACTGAATGAGTGGGCGCCAAACGGGGCAAAAAAGCCGCACATTTCCCGTGCGCAGGAAATCGTTTGGAAGCTCAGAAGTGCTTTTGTCGGCTTTCTACACTAACAGTTGGCAGGGGGTTGGGCAATTTGGTGGACACAGCTTCAGTGTGTGTACACTCCATCTGTTGCAATGAGGTACCTAAGTACTGAACGAGAATGAACACTGTATCTGCACACTTTAATTAGTTGCTACATTTTTATTACCGTGATTACTTTGATTATAGGTACTTTAATTGTACGTGTGTTCAAAACATGGGAGTACGACCTACAACACTTGCAGTCCAGTCAATCCTTCGGACCGTTTATTCCAATCTCTTCCAGAGAACCATACCGCATTCTATCGCAACTTTGCTGCTGCGTTTTTTTTTGCACAGCACTTTGTGTGTACCTCGAAATGGTCACGTCAAAAACTCAAATAATCGTCGCATTTTGCATATTTTATGGTTAATTTAAACATTGCATTTTGTAGTGGCGGCAGCGCCAGCCCGGTCAAAGAGGAGACTGGCGGGGACAGTGCTGCAGCTGCAGCGGTCACCCTGCTGGACCCGTACGTGAAGCTGCAGCTGCTGCCCGAGAAGCAGCACAAGGTCAAGACCAGGGTCGTGAAGAACACGCTCGAACCTGTCTACGACGAGGAGTTCACCTTCTATGGACTGGGCTTCGACCAGCTGCGCAGCACGACGCTCCACTTCGCGGTGAGCGTTTTTTTGAATTTCCGACTTACAGTACCTTAATGGGTGACAGAAAACGACGACGACGACAAAAAAAGAAGTTTTTGGAGTGTGGCAGTGTCGGTGCGCAGCTACATTGTTTGGCATTCGCTGATGATAGTGGACATTCATGATAGTGGACATGATAGTCGCATTTCAATCTGTGGACTGTACTCCTTCAATTCTACTGTAGCACATTTAGAAATTACTAAAGAAGAATGAGCTGACTAAATGGTACAACAAAGAGGTGTCTGACACTGAAACACGTACAAGTCTTGCCCGGTGGCCCTGCTGATCACACTGCCAATATCACCCACCACTAGAATCATCGGCTTTTGTTTGTCGATACCGTACACCAGTAGTTTACATAATTTCGTGCCGTCTGTAGGTGGTGGCGTTCGACCGATACACGCGCGACGAGATTGTGGGCGAGGTGATCTGCCCCCTGCACAACGTCGACTTGGCTGACTCGGAGGAGAGGCCCCTCCAGATGACCTTCGACCTACAGAGTCGCGCCTCCAAGGTCTCGGATGGAGACTTTTGGGAGCGCGCGCGCACGCACGCACGCACGCACGCACGCACGCACGCACGCACGCACGCACGCACGCACGCACGCACGCACGCACGCACGCACGCACGCACGCACGCACGCACGTGTGCGCGCACGTCCATGCATGCACGCACGCACCCAGGCATGCAGCACGCACGCACGCACGCACGCACGTACGCACGCACGCACGCACGCACGCACGCACCCAGGCACGCACGCACGCGCCGAGGCACGCACGCACGCACGCACCCAGGCACGCACGCACCCAGGCACGCACTCAGGCATGCACGCACTCACGCACACGCACGTACGCACGCACACGCACGTACGCACGCACCGAGGCACGCACGCACGCGCCCAGTTCAATTCAAATGCCTGTTGTTGTTTGATTTGACTACCCGGTTCGTTTTAGTTCCAGCATACGCAGAATCGCGGCGAGCTTTTGGTGTCGCTCTGCTACCAGCCGGCTACCAACAAGATTACCGTAGTGATTCTAAAGGCCAAGAACCTACCCAAGTTCGACATCACCGGACTCGCGGGTACGGGGATGGTAGTGCATAAATTCTGTTAAATTAGGTACGCTCCACTGTAATTGGGCACGTCTGTGTGCATATGTAGCCAGAAGGTCAACAAAGTTCTATACACGAGCCAACAAATGTACCGTAATGTTTCTAATTATCAACTCCCGGAGCGCTACAATTTATTACTCCCCCTCCCCTATGTTGGCTCGCAGACAGTGACTACGGTAGACTACTAGCAAAAAGTCCAGCCGCTTGTGCGTTGCAGACCCCTACGTGAAGGTGTACCTCCAGTACGCGGGCCAGCGCATCGCCAAGAAGAAGACGCACGTCAAGAAGCGCACCCTGGCGCCCGTCTACAACGAGAGCTTCGTCTTCGACCTGCCCAGTCAGGACCCAGCCGCGCTAGAGCAGGTTTACCCCCTCCCTATACCCCTACACACCGGCAATGCAACTCAACCCCCCCCCCCCCGCTCAATTGAGATCAATTAAATTGCAAAAGCACCCGACGCCAAGATAACCAAATCGAATTCCACGGAGGAAGATTTGCACTATTTTAAATGTGTTCACGACACAAGCATGGCGATATGTTGTACAATGTCCTTGTAACTGTATACATATACGTAGGTATTTGTACCTGCACTGTACTGCCATGTGTAGGTAATAGGTATACTGCAGACACCGTTTCAGTGCAATGGCCATTCAACGTAGGTGTTATTTATATAGGTGAGTTTCGAACTTCTAACGATGGATTGGGACCGGGTGACGCGAAACGAAGTGATGGGGCGCACGGTCATTGGCACCTGCGCAGAGGGCGCCAGCGGTCGCAGCCACTGGGACCAGGTACAGTGTACACGGTGCATGCGTGCGTGCGTGCCTGCGTGCGCGTACGTGCGTGCGTGCCTGCGTGCGCGTACGTGCGTGCGTGCGTGCGTGCCGGTGCGTGCGTGCATATAATAGTCGCCTCATTTCTTCGCCTCAGGTGCGCCGCAACCCGCGCCGTCAAATCGCCGAGTGGCACCGTCTGCGGCCCTGATCGATCGATCAATCAATCAAAATTCTATCAGTTCCCATTCAAGATCAGCGTTGATCTCACACCGCCGCCTCCACAATCATGGGTAACCCCTCTGTTCAAGGAGTCTTGTTCCCAGCCCGATATTTGGATCTCTCCCTCCCTCCGAGGTACACACACACACACACACACACACACACACACACAAGCATTTTGCGTGTTTGTCGCAGGGGCGTACCATGGATGTGATCTCTGAGCTCCGCTTGTGACTCTCCGCCTCTGTTCTTTTCTCATAAGTTGTTCATCCGAGAGCGGTTTGTGAATTTGTGATTTCTCATTCATTTTTCCCCGGGCGCAACCAGTCGTGTAAAACAACTACACCTACTGTACTGCACCACGTGCTTAGTCGGTGGCGACGCGTCTTTCGCAAGGACTTTTTGGGATACTGGTTTGCTTGTTCAGCGAAACGAAAGCAAAGAAACACGCACGCACGCAAGCACGCAGCGAAAATGGTTAAGGTGCCGACAGTGGCATAGCCAGGATTTGTTTCGGGGTGGGGAGTCCAATTTCGATCATATTTCATACCGTAAACCCTCCAATAGTACGAAGCTACACCCAACAATGAAAGACATTCCAGGTACTTTGAGAACTGTTAATCACGTAAAAAATGCGGAAAATTCCCGGGTAGAACGAGGTTGAAAGCATAGTGCCCCGGGGGTACTATTGGAAAATTTACGGTATTTTTCAGAAGGGCGTGCCCTGTTACATTTTTTCGGACATCGACCCATTTCGGGCATAAGGCATGCGCCGAACGTCACAACTGCTACGGTAACTGTCGAATTTTGTCAAAATTAGCGCTTTTCCTAAGTTATGCGTGCCTAACCATGCGTTAGCTCTGGAATGCCGATTTTATCACTTTTCACTTGGAATTTGAGTATAATTGACAGATTGGCAAATTGTAACAAAGGGTACCAAACCAAGCTAAAATGTGGCAATGCATGGCTTAGTGGTAAACAATCGGCCTCTTGTGCGCAAGGTCCTGGGATCGATTCTTGATGGAACCCACTAGACCGAGGACTTCCCTCTCGATGGATTTTCTCGTGCCATCGCTGCCGTAGATTATAGGTGGCGTCTTCCAAAGGTCTTTGGCTAATTGCGAGGCTCTAGACAGAAAGGCGGATATGGGTAGGTATTCTATATGGGCCATTGACGGCCTCATAGCGTTGCCCCAAATCCAACAACCAACCACAAAAAAGCTAAAATGTCTGGCTGATTTCAGGGAGGGGGGCATCCCTCTCCCCCAGCTACGCCACTGGCGCACGCACGCACGCACGCAGGCAGGCAGTAAAAATTGCGTAGAAACCGATGCACCGAAATTCGCCCTTCGATCATTGCACATTCTTCTCACTTTCGCCAAATTACCGCGAGTCTTTCGCGTCGTTTCGTCTCTGCGGGCGTCCGTCCGCGCGTTGGTTGCGGTCAGCGATCTTGTCGCGCGTCCTCTCTTCTCCTCCCTCCCTTCTCGACAAACACCACCTGTCTCTCCCTCCCTGCCTCCAGTCTGCATCGTGACGGGACCTTTCCTTTGGCGGCGCAGCGTCAATTTGTTCGTCTCTCGGCACGCTCCCCTCCTCACCCAATTACACATTCGCGCGCGGGGCGGCGACGGCTGACCGAGATTTCCTCTACCCCCCCCCCCGATCGACGACTCGCATTGTCTTAAGAAAAGTAGGGTCATTCCGTTGCCTGTGGCGTGAGGGCCGAAAGAAAGACGACGCAGGCAGACAGGCAGCTGGGCGGAAAGTTTTCGCCCACGGAAAGAATTGGCCCCTCTCACTTTTTTTTTAAATTCGCTCGTTAACCTCGACCCCGCCCACCACCTCCCCCCTGGACGGGAGGATGAAGCCGCAGAGGCTTGTGGAGGAGGAGGATGCTGGGGCGGAGGAGGAAGGAAGAGAAGCGGCTTACAAGCTCGTCATAGGGGTGGCGCTGCTCTGCAGCGTGCTGTCCCTGGCCATGGTGGCGCTGAGCGTGCCCCTGGCCTACAGCTACGTCCAGTACCTGCAGCAGGGTCTGAGCAGGGAGGCGACCGACTGCAAGGTACGTGCGTGCGTGCGTATAGATGGCCACCGGGCTCTCTCAAAAATTTTTTTTTGGTGGAGAAAAAAGTGGGGGCAGCCCATTTTTTACGTACTAGAGGCGCGCGCGGCCTTCGGCCGCCATGTATACATTAAGGCACGAAGCAATTGATTTTGCATATGACGTCGAAGTGATGATAATGCGCAAGGATATGTGTAGCTTTGTCTTTTGCTTGTGTGGGCGAGTGTTCCTTAGGACAGTTGTCAGCATTGAGGGACCCAAACTCCATGCTCCCCCTTTGTCCATGGGGGCGTGCACCCCGTTAACAGAAACTGGCCCAAATTCTGAGTACCTCTTTTAATCGTGAGGGCGTGCACCCCATTGACAGAAATTGGCCCAAATTCTGTGTTCCTCTGTTGATCGTGAAGGCGTGCACCCCGTTGACAGAAACTGGCCCAAATTCAGTGCTCCCCTGTGCGTGCGTGCGTGCACTCCCGTGCGCGCCTGCACGTGCGTGTGTGCGTGCGTGCGTGCGTGCCTGCACGCGTTCTGAAAGTTTCCCAATCGCGTTCTGGAAGTTTCCCAATTAGGCAAGCTACAATGTACAGTACAATGTACAATGTACCACAACTACAGTATGCATTTGCATAATTATGCGGGAGCACATGCAAATGACTCGTGACGTCGAGGCGAGTCATTTGATATGCAATTCATCCATGTGCAATTCTTTTGGTAGTGTTAATGTGTGCTGTAACATTTGAAAATGCGCCATAATTACGGTACGAATTTGCATATCAAAAATCGACCTTGCCCATGACCATCTCGGGGCCGCGAGGATTCGATCGAGCCGTCTCGCGTGCACGTACCTCAAGCGGTTCGCGAGTTTACTCGAAGCATACAAACACACAAACAAACACACACGTGCGCGCGGCGCATTTGTAAGTAGATACTGACACTTTTTGGTCAAAAACGGGTCAAATATAAATAGTGTTACTTCGCTGTTGCATTGTCACATAACACTGAAAAGCACTAAAAACACAATTTCCTCACTTTAATCGTTTTAGACAGAGTGAAAATCCCGTGGAAAAATTGGTCTGGGGGTCTTGGAAAAATAGTGGGCCCCAAGTTACAACAGGTACGCTCTCGAACATCCCCATTGCAGCAAAGCTCCGTCGCCATCTCCCAGGACGTGCTCTCCCTGAAGTCGCAGCTTGAAGCGTCTCTGCGAAACCGAACCGCGCGCGAGGTCCAGTACATCTACGTGCCGGTGGCCCAACGCCAGGACTACTACCACGTGCCCCACTATCCGCGCGACGACACCACCGCCGCCTATCCCAGCACGCACCGGCCAGCAGACAATGGTGGCAACGGCGGCTATGGGAGCGGCAAGCACGGAAACGGTGGTGGCGACCATGGGAACGGTGGCAGCAGCAGCCATGAAAACGGTGGCAGCAGCAGCAGCAGTCACGA
The DNA here is from genome assembly GCA_030248085.1 of Paralinhomoeus sp. GSCO2_6. Lineage (NCBI taxonomy): Eukaryota > Metazoa > Nematoda > Chromadorea > Monhysterida > Linhomoeidae > Paralinhomoeus > Paralinhomoeus sp. GSCO2_6. Next base: position 5,790 of record JASAMY010003266.1, on the reverse strand, counting down.
AACCAATGGTGGCGTCGACAGAAGCGGCTACGACAGCAGCAGCAGTGGCAATGGCCAGCTCCGCAATGGTGGGCATGGCAATGGCGCTGCGAACAACGGTCACCCTCAGGTGCAGAACAGCGGCTATGGTCCAGCGACGCAGGGCACAACGCGTCGCACGACGACCAGGAGATCGTATCAGACCGACGCGCCGGTTGTGACGACCACACAAAAGACGCAGCAGGGCTGCAAGCCCTGCTGCAAGCCAGGACCGCCCGGCAACCCTGGCAAGAATGGTCTCCCTGGCATTCCCGGCGAGCACGGCAGACCTGGACGGCCAGGGCCCCACGGCAAGCCAGCTGGGAGCCAGCCATGCCCAGGTGACGACCTGATTGCTCAATGACTCCACCAGACCGTATGTCAACCGCATTTTCAGACAATCCCAACGGTCCGTGTCCGGAGTGCCCCAAGGGACCCAAAGGTCCTCCTGGATCACCTGGAAGGCCTGGCTACAAAGGCCAGCCTGGCGTCAATGGAAAACGAGGCAACGATGGCAGATATGGACACCCGGGAGCCAAGGGTCTGGGTGGCCGACCAGGCTATCCTGGCAAGCAGGGTCCACCTGGCCACCCCGGAGCGCCAGCCCAAGGCCCACCTTCCAAACCAGGCAGGACCAGTGTACTACCAGTCTTGTCACCAACAAACCTAACATTTGCCCACCACTGCAGGCCCGCCTGGTCCCAGAGGCGATCCTGGCAGTCAAGGTCAGCCTGGTCGCAAGGGTGAGACTGGTCCAGATGGCCCAACAGGTGGTCCTGGACCCAAGGGCCAGGACGGCCAAGACGGTAAGAACTGGTGACACCAAGTGTTGGTCCGGTGTACGGCACAATCGGTGACCTGTGCAGGCTACCCTGGCGTCAACGGGTTGCCTGGACGTGACGGAGCCCCTGGCGACCCTGGAGACCAGGGCGAACCCGGCATTTGTCCAACATACTGCGCCAACGACGGTGGCTATTTCCAAGACCAGAGCAGCAACAGGCGCCAAGATAGGAACCGGTGGAATTGACACAACATGGACTGACTACCAGATTGATTCTTTACGTGATATCTCACCGACCGGCCACTCACAGAGTGGCGCAATGCGCGAATCGGCTCAATTCGCTTGAACTTTTCCGTTGGACCTTATAAGCACACAGCGCGGTTGTTGAGTGTCGTGCTATGAAAAACCTGTGCGTCAGGGTTGCATAAAGAACAATTTCAGATTTTTTTAATAAATTTTTTAAATTGACTTGGGAGCCATCACTGGTGCCAAGTGCCTGTACTACTTTCAGAATATTAGAGTGACAAAACACAAGTAACGCTTTAGTCGTATAAGCTAAATAGTCGTGTATTGCACTATGCTGGGGATCCCAAAAAGAGCGCGGTTTCGGTACTTCAGTTTCAAGACTGTGTGGTGCGATGTGACGACAGTAAATTTTCAGTTTCAAGTCTGTGTGGGGTGACAATAAATTTTTAGTTTCAAGACTGTGTGGTGTGACAGTAAATTTACAAGTCGCATTCAACTTTCCTGGGGCGCATTCCTTCCTCGCAAACGAGGTCTCACACACAACGACGCTTTGCAGTGTGTTTACCGTCACGCAACGCCATAACGAGACGACGATGGACAGTGCTAGTTCGATCGAGGACACCTCACGCTTGGCTTGCTCGCTGGTATTGTACTGGGTAAACAGCTGTTGGTGATAACTGGTGGGTACTACTACTCACGTCACGTTGTTCGCTGGGGGGTGGGGGTCTGTTCCCGGGGGGAGGGGGGGGGCTCAATCGCGGAAGCGGCGCCCTCCGCCACCGCCCCTGCGATCGAATCCGCCGCCACCCCCACCCCGGCGGTCGTAGCCTCCGCCGCGACGGTCGTCGAATCGGCGACCCCCAAAGCCCCCACGGTCGCGGTCGTCGAACGAACGCCGGGGAGAGCGACTACGACGACTCCTGTCAAAGAAGAAAGCACCGATTCAGGCTGGCGACGTATAGGCACGAACGGGGTCAATGCCTCTGCGGGTGCGCGAGCATACCCCTAACTGGTGGGGGGGGGCACTATTTTCCAGACCCCCCCAACCCCCAGAATTTTCGCCGTTTTTTCACCCCATTAATACCCATTTTTGACCTGGACCAATAATACGCAACTACACCCTCCTCCCCCCCCCCCCCATAGAAATTGTTCCATGCCAAAGTGGCGTCTTCTACGTAGCCGCGTAATTTCGACAAAAAAATGGCGCTAACACAATTCGCACCAAAGTTTGACGACCAACTAGTGGCCAAGGCCCATCCGGAATGAGGTTTGCCTGTAGTTGTAGATGCAGTCTGGCCAGGGGTCATCGGGGGGGGGGACAATTTCTCATCAATATTTGTACGTGCGTGCGCGCGTTGGTCAGTCGCTGGACACTCGCCCCGTCTTGCGGGCCTCCTGTATCTTGCCGTAGAGCTTGCGACGGAGGTCGCGACTGATCGGCTTCAGGTGCATGAAATTGCAGAAGCCGCCCTTGCCGCAGTCCCTAAGAACAAACCGGTTTTCCGTTTTGGACACGCACTCGTCTTTGTTTGCTTGTGTGCGGGCCTCTCTCTGGTCCCAGCCTCAGCCCGATCCTGGGGTGTGCTTCCCAAACAAACAAACAAACAAACAAACAAACAAACAAACAAACAAACAAAAACCGACCCCATCTCGTACTGGCGACAGCAGGCCTCGCGGAAGTCGGTGACTGGCGAGAGCTCGCAGTAGACGGGTTCGCCGCCGAACCAGCGGTTGTTCAGCTCCTTCTCCGCCTTCTCCGCGTCCTCCTCGCGACGGAACTGCAACCGACCGCGCACACAGATTATCATCATACCTGTAGATGTAACAGGGGCAACCCCAGGTGTAACACCACACCCTGGGGGTTACCGCCCCCAGGGGCGTCGCTGAGGGGGTGCAGGGGGGTGCAGCTGCACCCCCCGTCAGGATTTTTTGGGTGTGGGATTTTCTAAGTATTTTTGGGATTCATACCATTCAGGTACATTCATTCATACGATTTATCGTGTAGGCTCTGATGCTGCTACATAGATAGTGAAACACACGTCCATTTATTCACTTCCAATTTGCATATGCCGTCCCGGAATTTAGTGGAACACCGAGCAAAAAAAAAAGACAGGAAATTAACAGAGTCAGAGAGCTGAGCAAAATAAAATCCTGCACCCCCCATCACAAAACGCCAGCGACGCGCTTGATCACCCCCCACATGACTTCTACTTAACTGGTTTGCATTGAAACCCCCACATTTTTCATACCCCAAAGAAAATTTTATTCACATAAAACTACAAATTTTTTTTTTCATTATTTATATAGATTAATCAAAAATGTAAAAAAAAAACACCAACAAAAAAAAAGACAGGAAATTAACAGAGTCAGAGAGCTGAGCAAAATAAAATCCTGCACCCCCCATCACTCTACGCCAGCGACGCGCTTGATCACCCCCCACATGACTGTCTGACTGTAACTGGGGGTTGTGGCATTGAAACCCCCACTGTTTTTCCAATACCCCCAGCCCCACCAGAATTAATTTTCCCAAGTTATTCTACGATAAAACTGAGCAAATGTTGGTTTTTTTCAGTGGTATGTATGGTATACGTTTTTAAGTCAGTGTAACCTCAAAAATGCTTCATGCGCGCTACAAAGGAAGCGCTGGCAGATACAGATTTGATTTTTAGCGAACACTGACACAAAGACAACGAACCCATAATACAACCAGGCTCCACTCCACCACAGTCACCAACATAGGTGCCCATACCCCATAGGCATACGTGGGCTCAGGGGGGGGGGGGTTTCACCCTCCCCCTGGCTATAGCCGTCCCGCTTTTTTGCGGGAGGACCCCCCCCCCCCTGGCCATCACCATCCCGGATAAGTTGCGGGAAACCCTCTCTCATTATTGAAAAATTGGGTGAATCTGCGTGTTTTTGTGTCCTTTTTCATTGTAGTGTGACCCAAAAACGCTTAAGAAGTGCTATTATTTAGGCGTTGTTTTGGCACATTTTGGACCAAAAAGCACCGATTTACGCGCTATTTTGGTGCGAAATCTTCCACTTCGACAACCCCTCCTCCAAAATTTCCGATCCCGGACATTTTACCCGGGATGGCTTTAGACCCCCCTCGAAACCCCCAGCCACCCCCCCCCCCCGGCTTTTGGACCAATCTACACGTATGTCCATAAGTGGGGTATAGGGGGGGGGGGGGGGGATACGGCTCCCCTGGAAGCATACATGTAACCGGGTTTTTGAAGTGGGAGGGGGGGGGGGTCGGAGACCATTTTGGGGGGGTGTGGGGGGGGGGGGGGGGGGGGGGGGGGGGGGTGGGGGGTAAGCAGATTTGAAGAGGGAGGGGGTGTCAGAGGTTAAAAAGTGTACCGAAATAGTGTCTAAATAGGCACTTTTTGGTCACAAATAGGTTAACATAGGCTATAAATAGCGTTATTTAGCTGTTTTTGGGTAAAAAACTAAAAAAGGCGAAAAATACACTACTTTTTACAGTTATAGACAAGTTGGAAAACTTTTGAAAAATTCTGGGGGGGGGGGGGGTTTCAATAATGAGAGAGGGTTTCCCGCAACTTATCCAGGATGGCGATGGCCCGGGGGGGGGGGTTTACTCCCGCACAAAAGCGGGCCGGCCTTGGCCCGGGGGTGAACCCCCCCCTACACCCACCCCTCGAGCCCACGTATGCCTCCCCCCCTGCGGCAACCTTGCCCCCCCCCCCTTCCAAAAGAACCGTTCCCCTCCTCTGGTATGCATGGTGAGGTGACACGTACGTACGCATGGGCATAGCTAGATAGACGACGCCGCAGCGGACCTTGACGTAGACGTTGCCGATCATGTGCTCTCCGATGTTGTCGCAGATGTTCATCTCCTCGATCTCTCCGTACTTCTCGTTCAGCTCCGTGAAGATCTCCTCGAAGAACTCGTCAAAGTGCCGCTGCTCGTTCTCGTTGTTCACCCCCACCTCTGCACGACGCAACGCAACGACAACACACGATGTGCTGTGCTGGTAAGTACGTGGAAAAAAAAAATGAAAAAAAAAAAATCCCTGCGCAATTCCCGGTGGAACCCCGGAAAGTAGAAAAACCGGAAACCCTGGGAGCCTGGGAAGAAGCAGCGCACCCCCAACGTTTGCTAAGAGAGGGAAGGTGACAACGGACTAAAGGGCTAAAAAGGCTGATAACAAAGCCAAAGTGGGTATAAAAGCCATTTTTGCCGATTATGTACTCTGAAGCCCAACAGTTTGCCAAAATACGTGACGAAAGAAAATGGGGAGCTCGAAAAGAAAAGCCAGCTGAGCAATGGGCATGCGTGGGGCATTTTTTGCGATATTTCTACCACAAAAATTCATGTATTCGAGCGCCTTACTAAAGCACGCGTCAGCCTGACGCAAATCCAGCGTGGGATTGTGATAGAGATTTTTGAGAAGAATCGTCTGACTGAACGTCGGCTTGTTGTGGATGCGCGAGCATTTGTCGCCGTGCCGGCAGGCGCCGATCTTGAAGAAGAACGAGCAGTTGACTCTGGAATTTCCGGAATTTTTGATAATCAAAAAAAAAAACGAAAAAAATTCCACCAACTTGTCCTTTTCCGTGCCGAAAATACTCGCCAGATACTCGGCGCCCGAGAGGTTGTCGGTCATTTTTATGCGGATTCGGAGATATTAACAGAAAATCGACGAAAATTTCTAAGTTTCGTCACTTTCGATTTTCGGCAAATAATAATTGAAGCGTCCACATCCAAACGGCGTCGGGAA
>JASAMY010003535.1:0-41748 GCA_030248085.1 Paralinhomoeus sp. GSCO2_6 | reverse complement strand
TTTTCGGTATCGCGCGACGCCCCGCCTCACTCCGGTGCCCTTCCCTTGATCGTGAAGATCTCGCCTATCCCCATGTGCTTTGTATGCAAATTGCGTACAAGTGCCTTTCCGTTGCGCGTACACGTTTGTACTTATGCAAATACAGGCGCGCGCGCGCGGATATCGATTGGAAGATTCGAGAAGGTTCTCCCTCCTTCCCCCCTGGCTCGCTGCCTGGCCGCGCGCCCGCTTGCGTCATTCTTTTCCGCTCGCTGTCTCTTGCCCACTATTACTGCCCGTCTGTGCGTATAGTGGAGGTGAGCCGAGTGACCGGTGCGCGGTGTTCGTGTGTGCATTTGTGAATGGTGTGCGCCCTTGTTGGTATACCGAAGGATCCCGTTAGCCCACAAGCTTGGGTCGAGGAGGACACGTCCACGCCGCGGCGCAGCGAGTACTGGTTGGCGTCCGTGCGCGCGCGCGTCGAGTGTCACAGGGGAATTGGGAGACGAGGAAGAAGCCAAGCGCAAGAATCGGACCGGCTTGCTTTCGCGTCTGAGGTGGAGAGCCTCGAGGAATCGGAACCCAGGACGCGCGTGCATCGTCGAAGGGGCCCGAGCCGTTGTAGCCGCCCTTCTGCCGCCGTCGGGAGATTGCCTCTGCTCTGTAAAATTGGCACCACTGGAGCCGGAGTCGTAGTCGGAGTCTGGGACCCGTCACGAGCTCTGTGGGAATCGCGCCCAAGACCGGGTCTGGGCAAGGGAAGTACAGGTCTGGGATCTGTATAGACCCTGCAGTGGTGGCCTACAGCCGTTCTTCCTTCGGCTTCTCTCCCCTTTCCCACGGAAATCTTTGTGTCGGCCATTTTGAATTTCGAATTTTTTCGTCGGCTACCGTACCCTTCCCGTTTAGCATACGCTTCGGTTTGCGGTACCGTACCTTTTCCTAAATAGTCTCCGCCGACTACCGTACTCGTTCTAATTGCGCCTTTTGTGCTCTTGTGGTCACCATGTCCCAACCCAGGTGCTGCTTTTGCGGTCAGTGGACCACGTCGAATCCGCGCACGTGCTCTGTCGCTTCCTGTCGTCTTCCCATTTGCGAGCGTTGCCTTCCCCGCAGTCCGGACCCGACCCATCCCTTCTGCCGCTTCTGCATGCCGCCGGCGCCGCCAGCGCCCGCCGCTTCCGTGCAGCAGCCGCAACCGTCTCTCGCCGAGACTGTCCAACATCTTTCGGCACAGTTTTCCGCCGTGACCGAGCGCCTGTCTCGCATCGAACAGACCCGCGCTCCCTCTTCTGCCTCGGGTTCCCGGTCTCGCCCATCCGCACGCCGCACGCACTCGCGACAAGAGAGCCGTTCCACCTCGCGCGACTCCCTTCCCTATTCGACGCCCACTGGCTCGCCCACTCCCCACTCGGCGCGGCAGCGCGTTCCCTTCTCCGCTCCGTTGCCCCCCGCACCGCAGTATCCGTCTCCCACGGTCGACCACTCGTGCCAAACCACCCAATCGGCGCCCGCGCTCCTTGTTCAGCGCGATCTTCCCCCCGAGTACGACGCCGTCTACGACGAGACCCCCGTTTTCGACGCCTATCCGTTCGCTCACCCTCACACGTCTGACGTGGGCGTCAGCTCTTTTGTGCGGGCGGGAGGTCCCCCGCCGCCGCCAGAGGGTCATGCTCCCTTTGTTGCCGCTGCCCCCAATCGAAACGATCAGCGCTCGTTTCCCGCGTCGACGCATCAGCGCGCCGGACGACAGCAGCCGCAGCAACAACAGCATCAAAGAGCGAGACCGCCGGACTTGTCGCCCATTGCCGAACAACAAGTCGGCGACCAATTTTCTCAGCCGCTCGACCAGAATAGGCGCGCGCATTTCAATCGTCCGTCGGCGAACGACATTCCGTCAGCCGCAGATCGCAGTCGGCCTGTCCAGGCGCGAGCAGAAGGCGGCCAGCCCCAAGCGAGTGCAGTGGCGCCTTACGCGCAGCAGCAGCGTGCGCAACCCAATGATAGGCAGCGCGGACAGAGAGAAGGCCCCCTGGATCACGCGCGTGACGATGAGCCGCGACAGTATGTGCAGCGCGACGCAGTGCAGCAGATGCAGCGTCCCAGGAGAAACGAGCAGGCTTATGGCGCGAACGCACCCGCCGCACGGTCACACAAGCTAGGCGCGGACATCGGTCGTTTCTACGGCGACCCAGGTAGAGATGGCGATGTCACGGCCGAATTGTTCCTCCATCGCTTTGCACAGCGCATGCGGATGGAACGGGTCCCTCACGAGGAGTGGAGCCCCATTCTCGAATCCTATCTCGGTGGTGACGCGGAGCAGTCCGTGTGGCAGCTGCATCAGCAGTCCGGACAAATGGAGCTCGCGTACGAAGAGATCGAGGAATTGCTGCTTCGTTTGTTTCGCGTCGACAAGCACTCTGAGGTTGCTTTTCTCCAGTTGTCGAACGTGCAGTGGCGCGATGACCCTATCGACACCGTAGTCGCGCGAATCAAGCAGCTCGTACTCAAGGCGTACCCCGAGATGCCGCCCGAGGCGCGGCAGAAGGAAGTCAAGCGTTGTTTGTTGCGTACCGTACCCGCCAAGTACCATACGATCGCTTCGCTCGCCGGTAGGCAAGGCCTAGACGATTTGGTAGCTGCGCTCACGCACGAGCAACAGTGCGAAGAGGTTCGCCGCTTGCAAGATGGCGCGGAGGACGCATCGCAGCGCGACAGCAACACGCAGCACCAGTCCAATCAGAGAAGTTCGCGTGGAAGAGGACGTTCTTGGGGTTCGGGCGCGAGAGGTCAGCAATGGCCAGCGCGGAAGTCTCGGAACCAGCAAGAACAGACTCAGTTTGGCAGTAGTTGGAACGACAACACTCAAAACTCGAACCGTTCTGCCGTCGGACCCTCCACGATGCCGCAGCAGTTGGCGCTTACCCAGCAAGCTCAGTCCAGCGCCCCCGCGCAAGGTCAAGCGTTTGTTAGGTCTCGACCTACTCAGTCGCAGACGCGCGACGGCGTTCCCATTTGCTTTCGCTGCGGTCAGCAAGGTCACTTCGCGAGAGACTGTCGCCAACCCGCCCCTGGTGCGCAGCAGCGCGGGCGCGGTCGCGGTCATGGACGAGGTAGAGGCAGAGGCGGTACCGTAGTTGCGAGCGCGTCTCAACCCGACTACGCTCAAGAGGGGCAAGCCGAGCCCTTTGTCGAGCACCCGCCTGACGACGACGAGCCGCAGGCAGACGCGAACATTGAGGAAGCGCACGTGGAATCGCAGGGCGACACGTGGCACGCATTTCGCAGTGGCGTGAATCAGGTCGTTGTGCGAGCGCGAGACAAGCGTGTGTCGAGCATCCGCAAGGGCCCTGACGCGGTGAATCCAGGCCCCATTCCCACGGCGGAATTGCAAGTGGACGGTCGGCAGAAATTCCGAGTCCTCTTGGACACCGGGGCGGGACCCGCAATTGTCATTGGCGAGCCCACAGCGGAGAGATTGTTCGGACACCTCGCCTACCCTGATTTCAAAAAGATGTTGACGAACGTGCCCGAGTCTTCGGTAGCACAGTGTAGTGGCGATTCTCTCGGTTTAAGAGGCCAGGTAGAGGTAGACATCACTCTTGAAGGCGTGACCAAACGCCTGCCCGTCCTCATTGCCAAGCACTGGGCCGCGACCGACACGCACGAAGGTGTCATGGGCACTGCCGCCCTTCTGGCTTTTGGTTTCAAGCTAGTGTCCCCCAGTGGCTACAGCATCATGGACGAGGCCCCCGTTCCTACCAGCCCAGCGCCCCAGCCAGCGCCGCAAACCCGAATCGCACTGCCCGACTCAACGCGCAAGGCCTTGGCGCGCGCGATGATGGACGCCGCTCGACAGTGCTGTGTCGAGGCAGGGTTGATTGAGGGCATCTCAGGGGGTTCCCCGGGGGAGCCGCCCCCCGCAGTGCACAGTGTGGGTACAGGGTGTAGTCGTAGTGGCGGGTCGCCTTCGGGTAAGTCGTCAGCGTGTCGAATCGACGCTGGACCGGCCGCCATCTACTGTTTGTCTACGAAGAAACCCTTGTTGGCTCTGCCGCAGCCGACCCAGCTCTGCCACTGGTCGCGCAAGTCCCTCAAGCTCAAGGTGGATCCCCTCTTCGTCCAGCAAGTCACGGATTTTATCGAGGAGAGCGTCACAGAGTCAGGCCAGAGTTTGGATGCGTTACGGTATCTGTTCACCCCGACCGAGGACGCTAGTCAGACGTGGAACTTGGAGGAAGGCCTGGTAGACGTAAAACCGGATGGTAGCTTCGTGCTCAGGCGCGACAGGAAGTCGCAGGGAATCGAAAAGCCTGGCGAAGACCTAGGTACGCTACAGGTAGTCTGCGCTAGTCAGTGGAGTGAGTTAGGCAAGCTGCATGAGGATCTGCACGCTCTGGCGCCGCTCACTGCCGCTCGCGTCGCTCGCGTCGAAGCCAGTCCCCCTAGAGAGGACCGCGTGAACGGAATCGACTGCCGTGCACACACCAAGTTGACGCAGGCGCGCAAAACGAAACTGCAGTCCCTGCTGAAAGTCAGTCCCGACCTGTCAGAGGAGCAGCGCGCGCAGTTTCTCGCGATGATTTACAAGTGTCACTTGGCCTTCGCAGTCGACGATGAGGAGCTTGGCGAGTTCGATGAGGTGCCGGCCGAGATCGACACTGGTGACGCTCGTCCGATTGCTCTGCCGCTCCGTCGCTTCAGGTACCACGAACGCATGGAGATAGATAAGGCTATTGATAAGCTACGTAAGATGGGGGTGGTCCGCGAGAGCACCAGCGAGTGGGCCTCGGCTGTGGTCCCCGTCGCGAAGCCTGACGGCTCGGTGCGCGTGACCCTGGATTATCGGAAGTTGAACACAGTCGTTCGTGCTGATAATCACCCCCTGCCGCGACTTGACGACTTGCTCGAACGGTGTGGACGGTCTTTCGATGGCGAACAGTCGCAGCCCTGTAGGTACTTCACTTCGATCGATTTGAAAATGGGATATTTTCAAGTGAAGCTACGCGAGGAGGACGCGCACAAGACGGCGTTTCGCACGCATTCTGGTCTGTGGGAGTGCTGTAGACTCCCCATGGGGCTGAAGACCAGCGGCGCGATCTTCCAACGCATGATGAACCGCGTGTTCAAGGGCTTGATCGACAACCCCAAGTGCAACGTGTTCGCGTACATCGACGACCTTTGTGTAACCACCGTCACGTTTGCGGAGCATCTAGCCATGCTAGAGGAGGTACTCCAGCGACTGATCAAGGCGAACCTCAAGATTCGGCCCGACAAGTGCGAATTCTGCATGCGCAGCATGAAGTTCCTGGGGCACATTGTCTCGTCCGATGGGGTCAGGCCCAACCCCTCTCGCCTTCAGGGAGTACAGGACTTTCCCGAGCCGCAAACCGCAAAGCAGGCGCGATCTTTCCACGGTCTTTGTTCGTTTTTCCGCCGTTTTGTCCCTCATTTCGCTCGAATGGCCGCTCCCATCACCAAGGTTATGAGCGTGCGGAGTGAATTCAGTTGGGGTGACGAACAGCGTGACGCGTTTCACAAACTAAGAGCCGCTCTGTTGTCTCCGCCAGTCTTGGCATACCCGAAGTATGGTCAGCCTTGGTACATCATTGTCGATGGTTGCAAACTCGGCTTGGGAGGTGTGCTCGCGCAAAAGGACGAACGCGGACTCCTCCAACCGGTCGCGTACATTAGCAAAGGCTTGAACAAGCACGAAGGTAATTACGCCATCGCGGAAATTGAGGCTCTCGCTGTCATTTACGCGCTTAAGAAGTTCGGCGTATATGTTCAAGGCCAGGAGCTGTACGTGATGACCGACAACAGCGCTGTCACGTTCTTGATGAATTGTAAGAACCCGACAGGTCGCTTGCACCGCTGGGCAGTCGAAATCGCAAATTACCAACCGAAGTTCATCTACCGCAAGGGCTGTCACAATCAAGCAGCTGACGCACTCAGTCGTTGCTTTGATGGCCACGCGAACAGTTCAAACGTTGGTGACGACCCCATTGTCGAAGACCCATTCTTTGAGCTGCAGAAACGCGAACCCAGTGCGATCTTACGTCTGTCAGCAGTGAACCAGACAGCCGCGAGCGGCGTGACCGTACCAACTGACGCAGAGGAGATCGTGAAGCTCGCGCTCGAGGAGCAGCGATACGATCCCGAGCTGGCGCAAATCCTGCGCGATTTAGAGACACAACCCTACGAGAGCGCGTATAAGTGGCGCGGATATCAAATGATTGACGGCGTCCTTCAGTTTGAGACTAAGGAAGGCCCGCGGAAGGTAGTGCCCGCTCAACTCCGTCGCCAGCTTATCCAGGAAACGCACGCTTCCCCCATCGGTGGACACTTTAGTGGGAAACGAACGGCAGATAGAATTAGGCTAGAGTATTGGTGGCCTGGTCTAGTCAGTAACGTCATCGCCTTTGTCGACGCTTGCGCGACGTGCGCGCGGCGCACGGGGCAGACGAGTCGCGTTCGTACGCGTCTTTCCCCGATTAGTCCGCCCGACAAGCCATGGCAACTGATAGGTATGGACGTGCTGACGCTGGAAATGACTGAGCAAGGTAACTGCAAGGTTTTGGTGCTGCAGGATTACCTGTCTCGGTTCATGATTGCTTACGCTATGCCCGACGAGCAGACGCGCACCATCATCAAGCAGCTGACGACGTTCTTTATCCCCAGTTTCGGACTTCCCCAAGGTCTGTTGTCCGATCGAGGCTCGCAGTTCACGTCGGCGATGTTCACGGCATTGCGCAAACAGCTCGGCATTGAGCAGACCCTCACCACGGCGTATCACCCCAAAACGGACGGTCTAGTGGAGCGCGCGAATCGAACGCTACTAGACATGCTTGCTAAGACGTGCGCTGAACAGAATTGCGACTGGGACGAGGTCCTAGGTCTCGCGGTCTTCGCGTACAATTGCCAGCCGCACTCTAGCACGAAGTTGAGTCCGTTCGAGGTTCTGACAGGTAGGAAACCCCAACTGCCGTCTGCGCAAGTGCTCGCTCGCGTGCCCTCGAAGTACATGGTCGACTCGGAGTCGTTCCTCGACAAGCTGCCGCACGTTCTGTCTCGACTCTGGCGCGAAGCAAAGGAAAACATCGTGCGCGCGCAGGAACAGCAGAGGACCGCGCACGACAAAGAAATACCGGAGCCACAGGGCCAGGACAAACTGTCAAAAGGTTCACGGGTGTGGTTGCACATGCCCGCTGACGAGGACAAATTGGGGACACCCTACTATGGCCCCTACGAGATTGTGTCGATCGCTGACACTGGCGAGGCCCTCGTACAGCATCACGCAGGGGGGAATCCTTTCAAAGTCTCCTCTGAACGACTCCGTCTGTGCAAACCTAGCATGCCATTCGCCCCTCCGATCATTGGTGGTTCGTGTGAGCGTCGGAAACGCCGCCCCCGGAGGAAACGCGTGGCCCAGCTGACAGCCGCTCTGGGAGAGGTCCCTGCGGAGTGTGGTCAGGGCGTGGGTGCCGCGTCCACCGGAAGTTTGCCTCTGTCACGCGTAGGACGCGTAGGACAGGATGGCGCGGCTTCGCTCACTTCGCACGAACGCACGGCGACATGCTATACATTTGTCTACTCAGGAGTCAAAGGCGGTATGAGTCAACCAAGCGACGGTTCGGGCCCGTATGGCCACCAAGGGTCGCAGCCTCCCGCCCAGGGCAGTCGTCAGCAGCGCCCGCTTCTTCAGCTTCCCGGCGCTTCAGCGGGACTTTCTTTTCCCGCGCCGTCAGCAATGCCCCAGCCGGCTTCCGACACTTCCACTGGCATCTTCCAGCAGAGCCAGCCGCCGTTGCGCAGTCGGGCGCACGCGGTCCAGTCGTCAACGGCCTTTCCGTGGCCGTACGCGCTCGTCAGTGGACAGCCCGTGCAGGGCCAGGTGCCAGCAGCGCAGCTGCCCACCTTGCACGTCCAGCAGCAGCCGCCCACCCGTTCGACTTTGGAGAATCGAGCTGGCGTCAATCAGCTCGTGTGCCAGCCCGTGGTGGCGCCTCAAACGGTTGCCAGCCACGCCACCGTCCAGCTGCAGTGGCCGCCCTCTTTCGGCACTCTGGGGCAGCCGGCAGCGCCCATTCAGGCGCAGCCACTTCCAGCGCTCCCGTCCCTGCAGCAGCCGTTGCCGCCACTCCCGTCGCGGCGCTCCACTGGTCTGTTAGCGCCTCCGCCCGCGCCGTGGCCTCGCCCAGTTCAGGCTGATCAATCGTGGGACATGGGATCCCTGGCGTCCGCTCCGGCGTCGGTGGTGCACTCGTTGGACGAGCAGACCGACACGAACGTGCGCTCCTGGGTGACGACGCAACGACGTCAAGACGATTGGGCGCCCCCGCCGCCCACCGTCAGCAGCAGCGCGCGGATCCTGCCCGTCGGCAAGGACCTTCGCCCGCCCGTCCGTCACTACTCGTCGGTCCCAACCCGCCCGTCGCGCTCACTTCGCCCGTCTCGTCCGACCGGCAGAAGTTCTACACCAGGTCGTGGCGCGAAACGTGGTGTTCGCGAGGTAGTCCGTGGCGCTAGCACCAGTCGAGGTAGCAAGGGTAGCAGTGGGAGAGGGCGCGGTAGAGGCGCCAGTGTGTCTGGCGCGCGCGGTGTTTCGTCTGTTCCCCCTGTTGACCAGCCGAGCACCTCTCAGTTGCAAGCCGCGGCCCCCACACAAGCCAAACGCAAGCGTAGGTCGCGCAGTTCGTCGCACGCAAAGGAGGCCGAGCGCATCTTGACCCAGCCGTCCCGAAGTAGTTCTAGCGACTCTTCCAGTTCGAGTCGTAGTTCTGCGAGTTTTCGGAGTGGCTATGGCTCTTACCTCGAGAAAGTTGCGCGCGAGACACTCGACGACTTGCAAAAAGTTGCCCTGCCGCTGCCTAAAGAAGCCGTTTTGGACGCAGATTCGGACGCGGTCTGTAAGCGCCTATGCGAAGTTAGCTCTCTTTGGGGCTGCGTAGGCGACCAGTCCGAAAGCGCTCTTGTCGATCAAACACACGAACTCTTGCACGAGATGAAGCAACAAGGTGAGGCAGCCGGCGACGTGACTGACATGTTGACAGAGAGGGATGTGCTCGTCGACGTGTCGAAGGTAGTCACTAGCCCACTACAGAACGACCCTGACGTTCTTTGGCTGTCGATGATCGGTGGACCTATGTACGTACGCACGATCCCCATTGTGGACCCCGTCGTGTACGACGACGCGAAATACGACTCGTACACAGCGCCCGCCGGTCACGTGAAAGTTTTCCTGCTTAGCCCGCTCGCTCGCGAACTTCCCACTGACGCGATGTACGAACTCTGGGGCTTGAACACTTACGGCACTGTCGCGTACCCGTCGCTGGAGGATTACGCAATCTTGGATCCTCTGAAGAGTGGCGACGCGCACGGACAAGACCAAGGGTTGCCGCTACGAACCCGCATCGTTTGGGGCTTCGAGGTGGGCATGCCGCTGCGCACCCCGCACATCTGCGTTGCGCGCTTTGCCGCCCCCACTTCGGAAGGTTGTGTCCCTCTCGACGCTCTTGGTGCCGCTCCCGCTCCCCTCAAGCGTAAGATCGCGCTCACCGCGAAATGGGAAAAATTCGTTCGCGAATGTGTCGAAAGTGCCTTTGAAGCTTACCGTCTCAAGCACAAAAACGTGCCCATGAAGCGACTAATGAGCGACGTGACGCAGTGGCCCGACCGCTATGACCACCTGTGTCGTCCGCTCAACGCCGCTCTCGCGGAAGGTCTTTCTCACCGAACAACGGAACTTAGCGCTAGCGTTCGCTACGCCCTCGAGTATCGTGTCAAGGGGCGCGCTTTTCACGTGCTGCGCGAACGCATGGGCGAGGAGGTCGTCCGCAGCGGACTCGTCAACGCTTCCGACATCCGCCGCGAATTGGACGCCCGCCGCCAAAAGCAACTCACTGCGCTGCAGCAAGACTTGCGTGCGAAATTCGAAGAAGGCGTGCGCGAGGTGCTCCAGGCGCGTGAGACGGCCTCACGCAAGGGAACCGCTCCTCGGTCCCTGGTCGGTCTCACTGGTGACGCGCGCCGACGCGAGCGCCATCGCATGACTCGTTTGGCCTCACGAATACGCCACCGCGCGCAAAGACAAGCGCTTCTCGACCAACAGCAGCCGGCCGCTGTCGACGCGCAGAATGCCGCTGCCACGCAGGAGGAAGCGGTGGAAATGCGCAGAGTGCTCGACGCCACCGCTGACGACTTGCAACTCGTAGTTGACCCTGACGACGCGAACCGAGACGAGAACATGGACACGGACAACGCGCAAACCGCAGGCGACGAGTCGTTCGGTGGTTTTGGCATCCCACCCGGGTCGCAAACCAGTGCTGTGGTCCACCGGATGAAAGGCTTACCAGCCAGTTCGCTCGAACGGGCCGCCGCTGGGACCCAGGTAGAAGCCACCGAGGTGGGGACCGAGTCCGCGGGCGCCTCTTGCTCAGTGAAGCTTGAGGAGGGCCAGCGCGTCCCACCGCCAAGTGGAGCCGACGCGCAAGCGTCGACCAGCGACTCAGCCGAGCCGCTCGAATTCCGAGACACTGTGGCGCGCGCATACCTTCGGTACTTGAGTCCGCGACTTATTCCCGAGCACGAGCAAGCGCAGGAGGACAAATGGCGTGCTTTGTTACTAAGTCGGCCGGAACACACGGTCGCTGGCTCGTATGCCGAGGACCTCCACGCTTGGCTGCGCGGCGCGAGCAGTCATGCCCCCGCAGCGCCGGCGAAAGTTTTGGGTTCCCCGGTAAGCCAAATCAACGCCTCTGACATGGCCTACCTCCAGCACGCGCTCATCCTGCTCGAGTCGTACCAGCCGGACGGAATCAACTTCTTTATGTTCGACCTGGAGTGCGCGAACACCGGTGTCAACTACAACATCTGGCCTCGCAAATTACTCAGGCAGTACCCCAACGCGCCCATGACGGAGCTCATACCCGGTCAATTCGTGACGCACATGTCCATCAGCGGAGTCTACGGCCCGACGCTCGTGGTCGACTTGCGGTGGAATTACACTGAGGTGTCCACCAGCTCGACCAAATTCAGACGCATCGTGTTGCCAGACTGCCTCCGCACTTTCTTTGAACGCAACATCATGATTCACTGGGGCCCTGCCGACCCCTTGGCCATGCACCGCACGTTTGGTCCCGATGCAGTGCACGACATGCGATTCTTTGACCTTCAGCTCTGGAACCAGAACACCAATCTCGGCCCCGATGAGCAGCCTCGCAGCTCCGACCCGCGGAAGCTCGAGTATGTCTGGAAGTTTGTTTCGGGTGCCGTGCGCGAAATCGATTTGCTGGACAAATGCAAAACGCACGCTGGCGAGTCGCGCGGCCTGCCTCGATTGTTCCTTGGCTCTCACCACCGCCCCATGGGCGTGCGCGAGGACATTCGACAGTACAGCGCGGCCGACGCCAACTGCTTGTGGGTGATTCTGATCGCCCAATGCCTGCACACGTCGATCGAGTTCGTTTACCCCAAGAAAAACAGAGAAGCCGTGGTCGCAGCCGAGAGAGTCGCCCGGCACATTCGCCTGCGCTGGCTCAAATTCCTTCGGTCGCGCGGCGAGACTTTCGAGCAATTGTGGAAGCAGCACAACTTCGCCATCCCAGTGCCGCTCGTGCGACAGGACGACGCGCATGTCAACGACGAGGTCAAGCGCGACTTGAATCGGTTGTTGCACGATTATGCGCAGCCCATCGCCAGGCACTTTATTCACTCGTACTTTGGCGCGAATCCCGACAACAAGCCCATTCACATGTGGATTCGCGACTGGACTCGACACGTACACGTGCCCCTACAGACGCTCACGCGCGCTCTGTATCGCACCATCTGCGATCCGCAGACCTACCCCCTTCCCGAGCACCGCTCTGCCGCTCACGCCATGTTCTGCGAGAACTGGCCCATGATGATGATCAACTTCCTGATGTCCCGGTACATGTCGGCCGAGAACGCGCGCAACATGTTTGACTTGGCCCAGGCCAACGCGTCGTCTCGCAACGCCATGATTTCGCTCTGCGTGCAGCTGAACCGTGGCGAGTCGTTGCGTATGATCGACCTCAAGGCCGCTGAGGACGTTAAACACGAACTAGCGATGGAAGTGCTGACTGAAACGGAAAGCGCGGATTTGTCACGGCGCAAACGCAATCAAGAGAAGGCTGAGCTGCGTACGCAGGTGAACGCCGCCGAAGCGCGAAACCTGGATGTCGCAGAAGTGCTCAACCATCTCGCGAGCCTACAGGCTCTGACGCCCTCTGTGACTCCCGTACCCGAATACATGGCGAGTTTTTGGCGCGACTTGACGGCACTCTGCTCGCGTTTCGAGCCCGCACATGCGAACGCACTCGCGGAGGCCGCTGCGCAAAAGCAAGCCGCCGCGCAGGCCCGCGCCGCGCAAGAGGCGGATGCGCCCATTCAGTTGGCGCCACCCGAATCACTCGATCGCCAGTGACCCCTTGTCGAACTTGGAGATGATGTTTGGGACGCGAGTTGTGCGTTGTTTTGTTGTGTGTTGTGTCGCAGTATCCCCTTCACGCTCCGCGTCCGCTATGGACGTGTCCAGAGCCCAGTAAGCCGATGATCCTACTCGGCGCGATGTTCGTTCGATTAGTGCACCCCGCTACCGTATCCCTTCCGAATAAGAAACGGAGTTTCTTTTTGTGCGGGCGGGACTGTAAGGTCTGTGCGTTTTCGGTATCGCGCGACGCCCCGCCTCACTCCGGTGCCCTTCCCTTGATCGTGAAGATCTCGCCTATCCCCATGTGCTGTGTATGCAAATTGCGTACAAGTGCCTTTCCGTTGCGCGTACAAGTTTGTACTTATGCAAATACAGGCGCGCGCGCGCGGATATCGATTGGAAGATTCGAGAAGGTTCTCCCTCCTTCCCCCCTCGCCCGCTGCCTGGCCGCGCGCCCGCTTGCGGGATTCTATTCTATTCCGCTCGCTGTCTCTTGCCCACTATTACTGCCCGTCTGTGCGTATAGTGGAAGTGAGCCGAGTGACCGGTGTGCGGTGTTCGCGTGTGCGTTTGTGAATGGTGAGCGCCCTTGTTGATATACCGAAGGATCCCGTTAGCCCACAAGCTTGGGTCGAGGAGGACACGTCCACGCCGCGGCGCAGCGAGTACTGTTTGGCGTCCGTGCGCGCGCGCGTCGAGTGTCACAGGGGAATTGGGAGACGAGGAAGAAGCCAAGCGCAAGAATCGGACCGGCTTGCTTTCGCGTCTGAGGTGGAGAGCCTCGAGGAATCGGAACCCAGGACGCGCGTGCATCGTCGAAGGGGCCCGAGCCGTTGTAGCCGCCCTTCTGCCGCCGTCGGGAGATTGCCTCTGCTCTGTAAAATTGGCACCACTGGAGCCGGAGTCGTAGTCGGAGTCTGGGACCCGTCACGAGCTCTGTGGGAATCGCGCCCAAGACCGGGTCTGGGCAAGGGAAGTACAGGTCTGGGACCTGTGTAGACCCTGCAGTGGCAGGAGTTGCCATCCCTCCACCGCCAAGCGTGGTCCCACAAAGCACAGATCGATAATGCGATTTCCATGTGTTGGTTTGTCAACCAGCTGATTAAACGAGAATAGCTGGGTCAGAGGCTGCAGATGGGTGGCCTCTGCAGACACATCAACAGAGAGACTGAAGTCACCACCAATCAGAGTTGAGCCAGCAGCAGGTCCGAGTCCTGAGACAAAGTCGGTGAGACTGTCTGCAAAGTCAGCTGCTGCGCGACTGGGCGGCTTAGAAAGGCTGACTGCGGTGATTGGCCGGCCGCTCATTGGCAGGCGGACGGAGATGGCCTCCAGGTCAGGGGGCAGAGAGAGAAGAGTGGCGCTGAGGGACAACCGGATATAAATCGCAACGCCGCCGCCCGAGCGGTTGCGGTCACGGCGGTGAATTTTGAAGCCTGGGTTGTTGTTGTTGTTGTTGTTGGTTTGGGGGCGACTCTAGGAAGCCAATATATGTATGGCCCATATAGAATACCCAAAGCAACGTTCACTCTTAGAGCTCCTCGAAGCGTCCGGAGGCATGGCACAGCCCAAGGACATCTTTTAGAGAGAGCTCTCAAATCTGCTGGAGAGTGGCATACGCCATACCCCACAGTCTAAGGCGCAACACCGCGAGGGCGTCGCACTGCCCTAAGAAGTGGAGAGACGTTTCGTCCTCCACCCCGTCCTTGAGACACACTTGGCTGTCAGCGAGTCCGATGCGCCGAAAATGTGCATTGAGGTAGTGGCCTGAAAGCACACCGCACACTACACGTGCCACTGCACGCGGTAGCTTGAGAACTCTCCTGGACAGGTCCTTTGACGGGCCCGCGATCAGTTCCTTGGCCTGTCGGCAAGACTGGAGAGCATTCCAGTGGAGGTGGTGCTCTCTGCGCTTCCAGACGTCGAGTTGCTGACGGACTAAGGCCGGACTGACGGCGAGCGCCGGCTCCGGACCTACAAACGGCGTCAGCGATCCGGCGCGAGCCAGAGCGTCAGCGCGTTCGTTTCCTGCAACCCCTGAGTGTCCTGGAACCCAGAACAGTTGAGTGCTCCGAGCACGAATTGCGTTGAGCGCATTTCTGCACTCTCGTACAAGACGAGAGCTCGTCCTGCAGGAACTAATGGCCAGGAGGGCCGCGCGACTGTCAGACAAAATCGCGACGTCCTCCTCCGCAACCTCTTGCCCAGCTAGATGCTGGGCCGCGTAGCTGATGGCTAGAACTTCCGCCTGAAAGACGGTTGCACTTCTACCGAGCGGTATCGATTGCTCCACGTTCAGAGACGGAATGTAAACGCCGGCGCCGACGCCGGCGCGCCGAATGCTTGAGCCGTCGGTGTAGCAAGCCACAGCGGCCGTCGTCGTCTCGGGCGGCCGACCAGCTGCCCACTCTTGACGCGAGTGGACCTTAATGGAAAAGTCCATTTCAAAGCTAAACTCAGGACGGATAGAATCCGCCCTGAGTGCAGCTGCGGGCGCAGCGGCGAGCAGTTGTCCCTCAATGAGCGAGTGTGGACCGCGTGCACCGCGCCACTGGCCGGTCCGCTTGAGTCGATAGCAAGCAGACATGGCTGAAGCCTTGACGACGACGTCCAGCGGCGGCAAGCCCAGAAGGACCTCCAGCGCGGCAGTCGGCGTCGACACCATGGCCCCTGTCATGCAGAGACATGCCAGTCTCTGGACCTTGCCTAGCTGAATGCGAGCAGTTTCAACCTCTACCCTGCAGGGTGCCATGGGCCCATGGGCCCATGGGCCACCACACCAGTGCGGCATAGGTATGCACATTCATACGGCAGTCATGGCGCATTTTTAAATGTTGTTTCACAGATTAACACTACCAAACAAACTGCGCATGGATGAATTGCATATCGAATGATTCGCCTCAACGTCACGAGTCATGGTTCACGAGTTTACTTGTCACAGAGCACCGGCAGACAGACAGACAGAATACACACATGTACGTTTGTAAGTAGATTGCGGCGTAGAAGGCGGTTCTTTTAAGCTATCACTCGCCGGAATCCGTTGAGGCAATCAAAAATTATAAGCGACTGGAAATGCAAAAAGCCGCATCGACAAGTCGTCACATGGGTATAGGCGGGCAGCCTGATTCAGTCCACTACGCGCACCCCTCCCGCCTCAAAATATTTACGAAATATTCAAAAGCTCGACAATCAAACGAGACGCCGAAGCTCAAAATTGATAATACCGCTTCCACCCGCCACCGCCACCGCCACCACCGCCTGGCTCGGTGCTGCCATCACTGCCAGTTCCGCTTGCATTCGCCCAGAGGAGAGCGCCGATCAGACGTCGACGTTGAACCGACCGACGACGAGTCTCTATGCGGGATCCAAAGATCAACAGCCCTTGATCGCCGGCAGGTGGTCGAGAATGAGCCCACAGAGGCGTTCTGCTGCTGCCGCCGATACCGCTCTTGCCCTTCGACGACGCTGTCTCCATTAACATGTGACATTCCCCTCTATGCTTTATCCGTACGCACTTTACTCTCTTTGAAGTATTCTATGTGTAGTCAGAATAAAGTGAAATAACCTTAAAAGTGTGCGAACCTACAAGGGAGTCGGCAAAGACTCCAACACCGGACCGGACGACATCCCAGCCATCTTTCTCAGGGCTACAGCCGACTTGCTGGCGCCCTCTCTGACGCACCTCTTCAACAGGTCCGTCAGCGAGGGTACTGTACCGAGCTGTTGGAAAGACGCCATCGTTACGCCCATCCCGAAGATCACTCGTCCTAGTTGCCCATCAGACTACAGGCCTATCTCGCTGCTGCCCATTGTCTCAAAGCTGCTCGAAAAGCTTATGATCAGCCGACTGCGGCCGCTTGTTGAGCCGCAGCTGGCGAACTGTCAGTTCGGTTTTCGCAATGGCCGCGGTCCTGAGGATTGTCTGGCGTTGGTCAGCCATCGCCTGGCCTTGGTCATCGACCGGCACCAGCGTGTGGCTTGCGTCTTCTTCGATGTCAAGAAGGCGTTCGATACTTGCGTGCACGCTGAGCTGCTGCGGTGTCTCGTGCTCGACTTCGGCGTTCCTCATCACTTGGTCGCCTGGCTAGCTGAGGGGGGGGGGGGGGGGGGGGGGGTTTTGTTTTTGGGTTTTTGGTGCTACCTTGGGGGCTTTTTTCTTTGGGGGTGGGGGGGGGGTTGGGGGGGTTTTTTGGGGTGTTTGTTGGGTTTTTTTTTTTTCCGATCGAGGACATACCTCGTCAGCGCCAACGGCGCCTTCTCAGAGCGCCGGAGCGCGCTCTCGGGCGTGCCGCAAGGCAGCTGCCTGGGCCCGCTGCTCTTTCTTTGCTACGTGGACAGACTAAAATGGGTCGCTCTCTCGGCTGGCTGCCAGCTGGTGCTCTTCGCCGACGACATGCTCCTCTACAAGCCCGTGACCAAGCAGGAGGACTTCGCTAGCTTTCAGAGCGATGCCGACGCCATTGAGGCGGCCGTCCGCGGCAGCTGCATGCTGACATTCCAGCCGGCCAAGTGCAAGACCCTGCTGCTCTCCTACAGCAACCGGCCGATCAGCATGCCCAGCATAAACCTCTCAGGCCAGCCCCTCGAGCGCGTTCTCCAGCACCGCTACCTACGTAGGTGTCATCTTTGACGAACATCTGAAGTTCGTTCCCCACTGCCAGGCAGCAGTCAAAAAGGCAAAAAGTGCAATAGGTGCCCTAAATCGCAATTTTCGAAACCAGCAGGGCGCGTATGCACAGTTCTAGACTCAAGTTCGAGATTCTAGCATTTGCTTGAACTTGAGTCTTGACTTGAACTAGATGCACTGATGCGGCGTATGCACAGTTCAAGCAAGGCACAGGCTTGTTCAAGACGCTGCTTCAAGCACAAGCTATATCTATACAAGCTATACAAGCGCATATCTCACAACATATAAGCTGATATCTCTACGCCATGTTCAGAACAAAAAATTACAATTTAGCGTTCAATAAAAACAACCTAGACTGATCACGAGCTGTCTTGAGCTCGAGTCTTGAAACTGGGTAGATGCTACTCTAGACTCAAGCATTTGCTCGAATGTGCATACGACTAAACAAGTTCATGCTCGAGTCTTCAAGACTCAAGCAAATGCTAGGCTAGATTTACGACTGTGCATACGCGCCCAGGCCTCCAACTACGTTCTAAAGCGCGTCTACGTCACGTGCATTTTGCCCGCACTTCTCTACGCCGTAGCCGTCTGGTATCCCGCGGCCAAATACTCTCGCGAAAACCTAGAGCGTGTAAATAGGATGATGCTGCGCCTCCTCGCCAACGACTTTCTCTCCTCATATCCCTCTCTACTAACCTCTCTCGCTCTATGTAAGTCTACCACTAAAACTCCGCCTCAGACCACTCTGGAAGCGCGTCTTGTCTCTTCGAATGCGACTCTTCTTTAAGCTGTTTCACTCCCCCTCTGTACACTGATATCTTCCCTCGCACAACTGCCAGACAGTCCAATAGGCGTCCCGCCCATAACAAACATAGAATTCCCAATGACCAAAGCCAGTACTAGCTCTGCCTTTCTTTACGTCACAAGTAAACTGTGGAACGCATTGCCGAACCCGATTGTAAATGCCAGTTTCGCGATTTTCAACAGATACGTGTCGTCCGATGAATTCCTGAACTCAAGCGCCGTCGACGCCGCTGCCGCTCACATCAGATGATTGTCCTCCCCCTTCCCTGTTTTCAATCCCCGGCTGTGTGTCCTGTGTGTCAGTTCATTTGTAGATCAGTGGCGTAGCCCGGGGGGGGGCAGGGGGGCGCTTGCCCCTCCCAAAAATTTCAGAGACCCGATTTTTTCCAAAGGGGGTACCCTTACGATATTTCCCGATTAGACACAAAACGAAAAAGTTTGCCTACGGCGTGGTGTTTTCGGACCAAAGTAGGTATTTTGAGGCCTCTAAAGGGCATATTGTTGTAGAATTTGCAAAAAATTGCCTGCGGCGCTGGTTTTTAGCGTAAGCGATGCATTTTGAGGCTTCCTGGGGAAGATATTGTTGCTGAATTTGCTGAAAAATTGCCTGCGGCGCTGTTTTTTTCGGGTAAATGATGCATTTTGATGCGTCTTTTTCGTCGAATTAGCACAACAATTGCCTGCAGCTCTGCTAAATCACCCGAAAATTATGTTTGAGTGCCCATTCGAAAAAAAATTTTTTTTTGCCCCTCCCAAAACCAAATCCTGGCTACGCCACTGTTGTAGATGCCTTGTTTGTGATGGACGCCCCCGTGTACCCAGTAGGGATGAGCATGGGCCTGAAGATCTCGGCCCAGCCCGGCCCACCAGATAGTCCGGCCCATCCCGGCCCAGCCCACGCGTCAAAAACCAGGCCCAGGCCCGGCCCGGCCCATCCAACTGCTCAAATTCCAGGCCCGGCCCGGCCCGGCCCATCCCAAGAAATAAGTACAGTGGTGCACTAAAATAAGTTGTACATGTACGTACGCCAGTTCGCGTTTTTTCACTACACATACACAGAGAATGGCGCTTCTGGCTTTACAGCTTCCAACCATTTTTTGGCCTCAAGATTGACCGTGTTTGTCAATTGAAGTTGGCCGCTCACAAAGGGTTTGTTGAGAAAAAAAGGCGCTGCCCATGTCTGATGTATTATCTATCGTCGCCAAGCCAGTGATGTAGAGGCGGCGCCTGGAGGGCGCCGAGCTGGCAGTCGTCACGAGCGCCTTGCTCGCGATGGACGTGAGGCTGGGCTAGCGCCAGATGCTCATGCCTTTTAGTACTACGTCGTCGTCGTCGCTTCACGTCTGTTGTCTGCTCGTCTGTGCCTCACGGTCTAAGGGCTGTGACGACAACGAAAACGGCAACGGCGACGACGACGGCAACGTCGCGACCAACGCGCTAGATTAACAGTGAGACGACGCCGTCACGACGAACTTTTAGGCGCACTCGCGTCCTTAATGCCTCCTTTCTGCTGAATAGTCGCCGTTACTTACAATATGCATAACATACAATGTAGATTCCTATGTTTCAGCCAGGAACGTCCGGCCCGGCCCGGCCCGGCCCACACCCCCAAAACGCAGGCCCGGCCCGGCCCGGCCCACAGGATGGGCCTGGGATCCGGCCCAGCCCGGCCCATGGGCCGGGCTGGGCCGGGCCGGGCCGGGCCGGCCCAGCCCATGCTCATCCCTAGTACCCAGTACTCGGTTTACGGCTTTGCTTCGCGCAGACTGTGTCGGTCCGTTCATCAATAAAAACTTTGAACTTTGAACTTGAATCTGTTGCTGGAATGATTACCTCCCTGAGACATCTGTAGCAACGAGCTTGTAGCTGACTCTTTCTTTCTTGTGCTGTACCATATCTTGGGCAAGTGTCAGACGAGGGGCTGCCAGAGCAGTAAACACATGGTGCTGGTGGTGCCCTCTGCTGCAGCGTTGGTTGATGGTGCTGGGCTTGGCTATGGAAGCGCTGTTGGTTTGACCAAGGCAGGGTTTGTCTCTGGTTATTGCTCTGTTCACTGGCCAGGCCACTCGTAACTTGATGGCAAATGGTCGGCTCGCTGATGGCTCAACCACGCTGGTGTCTGGATTTCGACTGGCTGATGAGGTTTGGAGGCTTGGCTGGCTCGTTCATGGCGTGGCGTAACGACTCGGTGCTACCAGGTATTGGGAAACGGGCTAGAGGGAAATTGCTGCTGCTGCTGCTGTCGTTCTTGTGCCCGACCCGACAACTTATTTCTTCCTCTTTTTCTTGCACAACAACAATCCGTTCCAACTGGCCGACGCGCCGCGAGACGCGCCCATTGAGACCGCCAGACGAGGCGTCGCAACCAATCAGCTCGCTAGAGCTGCGGGCGCGAACGGGCGCCTTCGCGGTTCGCATACACGACGCGCCAGAAAACAATAGTGCCGGCGACGGACGGACCTAAGCAGCCTGGGTCAGAGAGGCGCGGAATCGTTTACGACACGAGCACAAAAGAAGCCGCCAGCAGGCGCTCGTCGGATTAGACGCGGAGAGCTGGGACGATTGATGAATTGATGCAGAGTCGTAGACACGCGGCATACAGTAAGAACCTTGTAGTGCAGATACATTGTACATGTACGTGCGCACATACTAACTCGCTATACAACTTGGCGGCACTTCTGGACGATGTTGGGGCTAACCTCCATGGGGTACTTCAATAAAGACAGCTAGCCATCGTCCACGATGGGAGTCGCCCACAGTGAGAGGCTCGGCTCCTTCCAGTCGAAGAACCACCACCAGTCAATGGAGAGGTTGCGGAACTTGGCGACTTCGATGAGGGCTGGCCCCGGCTTGGGAAGTATTGGAGGAGCATTCTATTTTTCAGGGTAACAGATATTGTTAGAGTGGAGCACAGTGTAAATAGAAGGGTTGACACATTTTCTTATGGGTATCAAACGTTTATTTAGAGGGGTCAATCGATTAGGGGGGTTGACCAATAAATTAGGGGGGTAAAACATCTAAAATCGGGGGGATTTTGCATCTAATTAGGGGGGGGGGGTCGAAAATTGGCAGCCAAAATCTAATGGTCCATCGTCTAAAAGGCACATTTTTTCAGTGTCTGCTGGTTGGTATATCGGCGCGTATGTGTATGTATGTACGTGTATGTGTACACGTTCGAGTGTGTGAGAGCGTGTGAGAGTGTAGCGTAGTGCGTGCGCAGTGTATTTTTCACTTAAAAAACGCCCTACACGCGCTTTGCGCCAACGAAGCTCCCCACACATCGACCCGTCCAGTTTATTAGCCCCTTCTATAATTAGAGCCACCCCCCATATAATTATTCACCCTCCTTTGTGCCGAATGAAACAAATAGCCCCCGGTGCCTAATTATAGGGTTGACGGTACGTGCTTTGTGTTCCTGCCTGAGTGTGTTGTGTGGTCCTCTCTAGACGTGTATCTAATCACTTTGTCTGTTAGAGTGGGTGTTATAATGGAGCTTACATCTGTTGCACATGTACATTGTTCTTTTGCGGTAATAGGTAGTGCAGTACGACGATGCCCTATAGCCCAGTGTGCGATGCGATGACAATATACCTGAATACCCCTGCAATTAGCCCACTCCTAGGCGTTTATTAGCCTCCCCCCATAGTTGCACAATTCGCGCCTTCCAATAATCCCAGACCATCTTAGGCCAAATATTTTCAGTGTGTGTGTGTGTGTGTGTGTGTGTGTGTGTGTGTGTGTGTGTGTGTGTGTGCGTGCGTGCGTGCGTGCACGCGCGCGCGCGCGCGCCGCCCATGCGTCGGCGAATGCATGTTACTCAGAATGGTCCGCTCAGGCGGCATCGTGTACGACATGACATCCCGCTTGATCACTGATGTCGTGTCGTGCCGGTTTTAAAACTCGGCACCCGACTTGACGCTCAGATTGTTCGCCATTCGCCGATTGTTGCTCCAGTAAAGCCCATTTGAAGTGGCGTCAAACCCATTTACTAATCACAACCCTTGTATAGATCAACGTATTGAATGAAGCGTGAACAACTTCGGTGTGCTCTAGATTAATCGTGGCTAGGCGCAGTTTGGGGGGCAGAGTAAGTAATTTTGGCGGCAGAATGAGCCGCGTCCATTTGGGGGCAATGCAAGTAAATTTGGAGGCAGATTAAGTAAGAAAAAGTTAAAGATTAAGTAACGCAGTAAGACTTGGAGGCAGGTGAATAAGACGCCAATTCCAATGTTTGGCCGTTTTGACGCCGACTTTGACCGTTCTGTCGTCTGGCCGTTTTTGTCAGTGTTTGGCCGTTCTGTCGCCCCTTCCCTCTTGCGTACGCTACTTCCTGCTGGGGACGTTATGACACCCAATCGTCGTCCTCGCTGTGAGCGGGACCTCGTCCGTTCGTCGCCGCGTCGTCCCGGCCTCGTCTCGCTATAATAGAGGGGGTGGACGACGGACGCGTTATATGAACACGGGCTCATCGCAAGAGGAAGCGAGTGAGCTGTCTGCCCACTACGCTTCTTCGTCCGAGTGGAGTCCCACACTAGCAATCGTTTCCGCCGACGCCAGGCAGGAGGGAAGGGCCTGTCGTGAGCTTGGGTCGGATGCGCGCACCGCTGGCCCTCTCGTCGACTCGCTCCCCTTCTCTCTGCTCCGCAGACCACTCCGCGCTTCCACCCCAAACGTGCTCTGTGGGTCTGGCGGCTGTTGTGCCTCGAAGCAAACGGCGCTCCGCGTCTCTGGTACAACGCTTGGGTGCGTGTATCCGACGACGTTCACAGAGAGGGCTGCAGGAGGGCGAGGATGGCTCGGCTGCCCACTAACTTGATGCTCAAAGTCCTCGGCCGACTCGGCGTCGTCGACAGGTACGTTGGCGGCACGTTGCCGAGTTTTCAATTTTGCATGCTACCTGGTAGCTAATGTTCCGAAAGGAGCGCTACCAATCTCCCAGGGCACGCACGTCGCTCGTCTGCCGGCGGTGGGCGCGCCTCGTCGCGACGCCCGAGGACGTCTGGACGCTGACCGGCTTCAGCGTCCGCCTGCTCATTCACTATGGCGCTGGGAGCTACCGTCCACCTTTCGCAGACCTTCTCGCGGTTGGCTTCTACAGGCGTCCGTCGCTCGCCAGCGTCGCCTTGTTGCATTTTGCGGCGCGACAGGAGGCGAGCGTGATGCTGGAGTGGGCGTCGACGACGACGGACTCGCTGCGGTCGACGCGCTGCGCCGTCGTGACGCCGGCCGAGTGGGGCCCTCTGCGCGCTCTGCTGGCGGGCGCGGTGGGGGCACTGCGGCGCCACGCGGCGGCGCCTACGCTGGCGGTGGCGCTCGAAATCGCGACAGGCGACTCGAGTCTCGCGCATGTCACCGAGTACCTCGACTCGCCTCAAGCGCAGACCATGCCGGCCGGATTCGAATTCGTCGTCGTCCGGCCCTTCCTCGTTGACTTCGCGGAGGCACTGAAGAACGTGTAAGCGTTTGTCGACCAACGGCGCGCTTTCCAACTCCTCGCTATTATTCGCTTGCCAATTCAGTAGTGCCGCATCGACCGTGCAGATCAGCACTGAAGAGGACGTATTCTTCTCGCTGTAACCTTGAAACTGTACAACGTGCACCGTATGCATATGTCGTAAATTCTCCAACAGAACCCCGGGGTACTATTGTTTCAACCATCTGCTACCTGGGGGCACTATTGGAGAGGAGGTACTGTTGGAGATATTACTATGTTTTGACCTATAAATATCTAATATTTTGTTTTTCTATATTTATATTTTAACCTGTTTTCAACCTATACATATATACCGTAAACCCTATGATTAGCTTACCGTAAAACCTATGATAAGCGCCCCGGGCGCTTACCATTTGGGATGATCTCTGGGAGGGGCGCTTATCATAGGGGGGGCGCTAATCATAGGGGGGGGGCGCTTACTAATTCGGACTTCGAAAGGCAATTGCAATGGTGCACGTGCGGACGCACATAACACAATATTGCCACTGTCAAACCATGTTTTGGTAAAGATTGAGTTGAAACACAATCATATTCTACCCATAGCGAACGCAAGATGCTGCTGCACCAATATGAGAGGAGAAAATCCACGAAATTGTTGAGAATGTGACCCTCTTGTGGTAAGCGCCCCATGGGGAGGGGCGCTTACCATAGGGGGGGGGGGGCGCTTACGATTTCGGATGACCTCTGAGAAGGGCGCTTATCATAGGGGGGGCGCTAATCATGAGGGGGGCGCTTATCATAGGTTTTACGGTATTATTGTTATTGTTATAGCGGGGGTAATTGTTTCATTCGAGTCGTAGAAAGGTGTACGATCATAGAGGCTAATAATAAGGGCGTGGGCTAATGAACTGGAAAGGTCGATGTCCGGGGAGCTTCGTTGGTGCGAAGCGCGCGTTGAGGTTTTATAAGGGAAAAATACACTGCGCACATACGTCGGTACACTTTCACACGCTCTGACACACTCTCAGAGGGTGCGTAATTATAGGGGGGAGGGGGCTAATTGTAGGGTTTACGTGTATTCAACCTCAAAAATTTTGCTGGTAAAGCAAAGTTTCAGGCAAAATTTTCAGTCAGTCACCATAGTCATGGTTCAGTTGCCATAAAAAATCCTGAAGTGTCTCTTATTAATGTAGTTGTGTATTCACCATATAAAAGTGACTATCCCTTTATTTTTGCCCATAAAAGGTGCATAGCATAAGAAACCTCCTACCCCCTGGGGTACCCTACTTGAGAATTTACTGTAGTATATGACTGGTCAACAGTCCACTTTTTAGTTACTGCAGTGTAAATATATTCAATTTCTTTCTTGGTTACATCGCGACAAAAGATACTCACCAGATGAGAAACTTCTAATGGCCAGCAGACACAGAGACGCGCATCTCCAAGGTACGTTGCCTTTTTTGCAGACGGACCTCATCCTATGTTCACACAAAGAAACTACATATAAACAGTTTGTAAGTTGCACGTATACCAGCGCTTTGTGTGCGTTGTTTTTGTAACCGCTGTAGCGTAGCGCCTGTTGGCCAAACCAGTGCACAGTACAGTCCATGCAGGATGCTTGCCGCCTTGCGAGGCACTACTGCTGAGCACGCAGAAGCACGTCGACCACCGTCCGCTGCGCGTCTTCGACTTCCTCCAGAACGAGCAGACGGCAATGCGCCACCT
This sequence comes from Paralinhomoeus sp. GSCO2_6, assembly GCA_030248085.1. Classification (NCBI taxonomy): domain Eukaryota; kingdom Metazoa; phylum Nematoda; class Chromadorea; order Monhysterida; family Linhomoeidae; genus Paralinhomoeus; species Paralinhomoeus sp. GSCO2_6. The sequence goes on along the minus strand of JASAMY010003535.1, from coordinate 16,728 downwards.
GGTCCCGCCCGCACACCTGTAGTGGAAACCCGAAATTGGGATGAGGGCTAGTATAGTTTTTTTTTGGAATAACGGTTTTTGGCGGGATGAACATGTGGACCGTCATTTGCCCAGCAGTGCTCCATTTAAATGTGCCCTCCCTCAAAATATAGTGCCCCAGCCCCAGGTACGGCAAAGTTGAGACAACACTACAGTGCCCTGGGTGAGGTGATGGGGGATTAGTGCCCGAGCCATTGGAGATTTACGGTACTCATACGTTCAGCAAACATGCAAAAGACGCTTAGGATTACTGCGATATTTGCATTCCTTCTTACCGACAGTTGTATGCCGTAAATCCCCCGATAGCGCCCACCTCTCCTATGGTGTTCCTGGGTACGGCAAGGTTGAAAGTATAGTGCCCCCTTCCAATAGTGCCACCGGGGAGGGGGGTAAGGTGTATGTTACGTCATGTGCCTTTCATTAAGTGGTAGGTGGTAGGTACGGTACATGTATATCGTGTATACACACTACTAATACCTAAGCAATAATGGACGTTTCAGCAACTATTAGCGGTACATTAACCACTAGATGTCGGAAAAGTGATCAAAATCAGGCCCCGGGTACGGAGAGGCTGAAAGAATAGTACCCCACGGGGGGCACTATTGGAGGATTTACGGTAGTCGTATATCGTGTTTCTCCCGTGTCAAAAAGTTGTGCTTTCTAGTTTCATTAGGATTGGACGTCCAAAAGCGCTAAATAGCTGCTCTGCGCCATAAATAGCGCCCTGAATTGTGGAAGGTACCTATATATCCCACCTGTAGAATACGCAGACTCCGCCCCAAGCCCGAGCTACAGGTGTGTTGGTGGAGCTGCATATGCCAGATCGCGACTACAAGCCAGAAGAGCAGCTGCTGGAAGCGCTGCCGGCAGTGGCGCACTGCATCCGGCGCCTTCACGTCTACTCGATCTCGGACTGCTTCGTCCGCCTGACGGAGCGGGGCGTCGTGCTCGAGCTGCCCCGCCTGACGCATCTGTCGCTGCAGAACCCTCATGTGTTGGGCAGTTGGTCGATCGTCGACCTGCTACTCTGGATCGGCCAGACGGCGCCGCGTCTTCAGGCGCTCGCCTACCACGGCGACCGCGACTTCAAATTAGAGGTCGATCCACCTCAGCGTCAAGACCAACTGGAAGTGCTGAGCACGGTTGCGCGCGCGCTCCGCTGTTCTGTGGCCGTTGCTTGCCTGGGACTTTGCTTATCCACGCAAATGGAACAAAAATGTGGACCGCTGTGGCTAAGGACAGAGTTAAAAGCTGGGACAGGAGAGCTACATACCCCCAAAATGAAGAGGCGGTTCTCCATGTCCTCTTGATCAAGTCCTACCTAAACAATTCTATGCGCGCGCAACCGTGCCTCAGCCGAATGCGTGCAGTCGTTTCGCCACCTCCAGTTGCTCCACGTCGCCAAGGGCCGGGCGCCATACGTGGCGATAGTGTCGGACGATGAGCGCTGGAGGGATGTGTACAAAGAGTATCCAGAGGATAAGAGCTTTTTTGAAGAGACGAGGGCGCGCCTGCTGGCGATGAGGCGCGCCTTCGCCTGGCCCTTCGACCGAGAGCCTCTGACCGTCTCCTGCGCGCCTACGGACCTATTGAGACCAAATAACCTCGTCCACTTCTGCATTGGCAACGTCGTCAGGTGAGCGCTGCAAGGAACGGGACCGGGGAGGCGGTCGCGCCTCTCCTCTTCCGTTCGCGATTCACTAGCCGCGTGCTGCTGACGCACACATGCAGGGTCGAAGACGATGAGGCGCTGGCGAGTGTCGACGCCCGCTTCTGGGAACCGTGGCGACTGCGCGGCCAGCCGCTCACGAAGCCCTTGTTTTACGTCGGCAGTCGTGTGTCTGTCTGCAACTTCCGCTCCTACCGTATAGGCGAAGAATGATGCGCCTGGCACTGCCAGACTTCGTCTCACACTACCTAGCCAACATGTTGACAGCTTCTACTGACACTGTCATTCGCTTTGTGAGCGATGCTCTCGTTCGGTTGTTGATGAAACTACGGCTCGGCTGCTTCTGCCCAGCAAACACGCTGTGGCGCAACCTCGAAAAGCATACCTGTGACGGGGTCAGGCAGGCCAAGTGGGGCCGCGGTCCAATGTCCCTTTGAGAAAGAGGGGGTGGGTGGGCATTTTCATTGTTCCCCTTCACAAAGAATGTCGGCAAAACCCTCCCCTTCCACTAAAAAAGCCAACTGAACAGAAAAAAGCCCAAGATCCACAAGAAGCGAGAAACGACCAAGATGTGGGCAAACCGACAACGCCAAAAAATACATTTGTGGTGGGCCAGGCCACCCTCAACTCGTAGTTCGAATCGTAGGGATCTTCGAAGCCGTTATCACCGAGACATGAGTGTGTTATATACGTGTATCTGTGTGGTTTAACTGATGGCTTTATACGCCATAGAGTAGGTGTTGTGTGCGTGCGTGCGTGCGTGTGCGCATATTGTAAATGGAGTAGGCTGCGTGTGCGCGTGCATGCGTGCGTGCATGCGTGCTTGCGTGAGTGCGTGCGTTGGTGGGATGTTGTTGACTCTGTGTGGGTGTTGGAGCACAAGAGAATAATCGGTCAAGTTTCTTCAACCGAGAGAGAGAGAAAAGATCAGTGCTTGCACAAGTAGGTGACAAAGAACGGATTAGGATCATGTTTCACTGCCTTGCTGGCAGGTCCTTCCTCCGACAAAGTGTGCTTCATCTTGCCAGTCTGCTTGGCTGGTTTGGGTGTGTCCCCCTTGCCCTGCTTGGTTGGTTCTGTGGTTGGCGCCTGAATCCTCTTCGCTTGCTTGGCAGACTGCTTGGCAGGCACCTTGACTTGCTTAGGTGGCTTGGATTTGCGCCCCTTTTCCTGCTTGCCTGGCTTGGCAACTTCTTTGCCTCCTGCCTTCTGTTCCATTGGCCTGATAGGTTCTTTGCCTTCTGCCTTGGGTTCCAGTTGCGCTTTGCCTCCAACCTTGATTTCCAGCTGCTCTTTGTCTCCAGCCTTGAGTTCCATCTGCTCTTTGCCTCCAGCCTTGGGTTCCAGCTGCTTTTCTTTGGATTGCACACTATCTTGCTGGCTATCTTCACTGGGCTCTTGGTGGGCACCTCCATCCTGGAGGGCTTTTTTCGGGCTCGACTACATACAATGGTGGAGCTAGAATATCACTAACAAGCTCGCTCATCCAGTCTTTCTCCATGACTGATTGATACTGACATGTGAACGCTGCTTTATATAGGTTTCAGTGTGACACACTTTCGACAGATGGCAACTTCTGAAGGAAGAGCCAACTCAAAGTTCTCCTCAACAAACTCTACAACATCTTGATCGTTCCTGCAGAGGTCGTTCGAGTATGTTGGAATAATTTCTTCAGCAGGCACTCCTCGACACCGATGATGCAGCATGTATAGGCAGTGTGCTCCACACGTGTCTGTTGCAGGGGATTGCACTTGTTTTTGTTGTGCCAGGTTGGCAACTCAGACACTATGAATTTGAGCGCCACATCAACAGGTCTTTCAAAGGTGTCGAACCACTCTGCACGCCCTCCTCGTGTAACATAGATTGCAATCCAGTGCTTGCCAGGCAATTGGTGTGGATCTGTGTTGATGATAACACATGTGTTTGGACGTAGTGGTGGTACTCTGTCACATGCAAAGACACCAAGGCACACCTCAGATATGTATTCATCAGAACCAACAGCTGACATCAACTGGCCAGTATTCATGCCGAAAAGTCATAGTAGATCTCTCTACTCTGGTTTATATACATGACAGAATCATACTCTAGGAAGCAGATCAACTTGAGGTCACTTTTTGTTGCCTTTTCAAAGCTGGCATCCAATGAAACGGCACCATTCTTGATCAGCTGCAGAGACTCGGATCCATCCGCAGTGAGGTCAAAGACAAGGAATGTGTATCCTTGGCCAAATGCATCGTACGATATGCCATTTCCTGGACCCCCCCCCCCCTCGATACCCCTAGCCACCCCCCCTGGCTTTTGACCCAATCTACACCTATGTACCCCCCCCCCCCCCCAAGAATTTAGCGAGCGATGTTCACTCTGTATAAAAGCATTAGATTCACAAGATATTGCTGTTTTTTTGTGCTTTTCAATGTTATATGAAGATAAAACAGCTAAATAACACTGTTTAGACCCTATTTGTACCCATTTTTGGTCAAAGAGTACCATCCCTCCCCTGGCCATCGCCATCCGGGATAATTTGCGGGAAACCCTCTCTTAATCAGTGGCTGATCCAGAAAAAAATTTCGGAGGGGGGGGAGGGATTTTGCAGAAGGCCAGGGGCCATTTTGGCAGTGGTTTGGGTTCCTAATCGCTCCATTTTTGACGATTAACACATATAAACGGCACCGCAAGCGAAAATTTTGCTGTTTTCGACCAACTACAAGCAATTTTATGCTGAAAACTAGGCCCACTAGGCGCGTTTCTTCTCCCACCGCCTATCCATTTCCCCCTTTTCCCCCCTAGATTTCCGATTTCGGGAGGGGGAATTCCCCCTTTCCCCACCCCTGGATCCGCCAGTGCTCTCAATATTGAAAAAAATGGGTAAAGATGCGTGTTTTTGCTTCCTTTTCGGTGTAGCGTGACCCAAAAAGACCTAAAAAGTGCTATTTAGACTTTATTTTGACACATTTTGGAGCAAAAAGTACCCATTTACACGCTATTTTGGTGCGAAATCTTTCATTTCGACCTCTCCCCCTCCACAATTTCCAATCCCAGACATTTTACCCGGAATGGCTCTACACCCCCACCCCCCCTCGATCATAGGTGTACCGTGTAGATTGGGTCAAAAGCCAGGGGGGTGGCTGGGGGTGTCGAGGGGGGTCTAGAGCCATCCCAGGTAAAATGTACGGCTAGGAAATTTCGGAGGGGGGTCGGTCAAAATGGAAGATTTCGCACCAAAATAGCGTGTAAATGGGTACTTTTTGGTCCAAAATGTGCCAACATAAGGTATAAATAGCACTTTTTGGAGCTTTTTGGGTCACACTACACTGAAAAGGAAGCAAAAACACGCATCTTTACCCATTTTTTTTTAATATTGAGATTGGGTTTCCCGCCAATTATCCGGGATGGTGATGGCCAGGGGGGGGGGCTTGCTCCCGCAAAAAAGCGGGATGGCTATAGCCAGTGGGGGGGTGAACCCCCTACACCCCCCTGAGCCCACCTATGCCCTCGATACCGGGTTACAGGTGTGCAGTCAATCCCAGTTTATCGAATGCACAAGTACAATACAATAGCTGACCACGCAATTAGCCCATTCTAAGCTTTGATATACAGAGGAGAATCCCTTCATTGTTGACTTTGGCAGTCCGCAGCCTAGAGCTTTCGGTTAGTGGGAGGTCCTGGATTGCGGAGAGGGCAGAGGAAAGGGACGTGGGTATGTGGGGGTGCAGTGAGTGTGCGTATGTCTGGGGTGCAGGGGGGGGGGGGGGGTAGGGCATGGAACATAACCGAAGCAAACATGTCAATACCGGTTCGTCGTCAGCACACAAGAAGTGCATGTGAAGGGTGTGGGCAAGGTGGATGACTGGGTGTGTGGCGTGTGTGAGAGGAAGGGGGGGGGGGTATAAAGGAGGAGGGGGACAGGCGTCACGTCTCGTTCTGTGTGTGTGTGTGTGTGTGTGTGTGTGTGCGTGCGTGCGTGCGTGCGTGCGTGTGTGTGTGGGTGTGTGTGGGTGTGTGTGTGTGTGTGCGTGCGTGCGTGCGTGCGTGCGTGCGTGCTTCCGTGCGTGCGTGCGTGCGCGCTGGCGGGTGCGTCAGACTGTGTGACTGTTGCACAGTTTGGTGTAGGTGAGGCGAGAGGCGGAGGACCGCTTGCTAAAGCTGCTGACAGAGTGACGGCGTTGGCGGTGGCGTCGAAGGAGCTGCTTGAGGCGCAGAGTGCCACGCTGCCCTCTGTCATCCGTCAGCGCCACGCTCGACTTGACGGTCTAGCGGAGGCAGTTGGCCACTCTCAGTGACCTCAACCCACTGCACCCGTGAGAGACTTCTCCTCCCTGACGGACACTGGGCCTCCGCTTTCCTTTGCCCTGCTCTCAACTCTCTGTAGTGTTTATCTAATAAACATCTACATTGGCGAAGCGAGCAAAAAGAATGTCTCGAACGCCTTTGCCGCCATTGGAGCAGTATTGGGTCCATCCAGCCGACAAGCCGCCGAAGTGGGCTTCGTGGAAGACGCGCATCGACATGCTCTTCCGCCTGATGGACGCCGACCGCGCTCCGCAGAACAAGCTGATGGACGCGCAGAAGAACCAGCTCCTCTACGGCTACCTGGGTCCAGAGGCAGTGAGGAGATTCGAGGGGCACCCCAAGAGCCCGCTCTACGACTCCGTCACCTACGAAGACTACGGCAAGGCCGCCCAGGAGACGTTCGGAGAGAAGACGCTCCCGGCGCTCGCGTTCCACAAGTTTCGGTCGTGCAAGCAAGATCCGCACGAGCCGATCGACGACTTCGTCAGTCGCCTACGGGCGCTGCAGGCGGATTGCGACTACGCCAACTTCTCGCCCGACACGGACCTGGCGATCGTAATCGCGCAGAATTGCAGCAACCGTGATGGCCAGAAGAAGCTGCTGCAGATGCCCAAGGTGTCGCTGGACATGTACACTGCCCAGCTTCAGTCAGAAGAGATCGCCGAAGCCAGCACGAAGGCTTTGCGCGAGCCGAAGGCGGTCCGGGCAGTGTCAGCACGCGGCCGAGGCGTGCCGAGAGGACGAGGAGCCCCAACGGCAGCCACCAGCCGTCCGGCAGCGGCGACGTGCGGTCGGTGTGGGAAGGCCCAACACGCGGCCTGGAGCGACTGCCCAGCGACGGACGTCACTTGCCTGTCCTGTTCGAAAACGGGACACTTCGCGCGCTGCTGCCGCTCGGCGCCAAGCGGCCAACGAGGCGGTGGACGCGGCAGAGTGGCCAGGGGCCGAGGCCGAGGGCGCGGACGAGCGGTCGCCGACGTCGGCAAGAGCGACGACAACGGCCTCGACGACGTCACTGTGGATCGCGTGCAGGTGGTCAGTAGCGGCGACAGCGTCTTCCGCACCCAGTTGCTAGCAGAGGCGACTGACGGGAATAAGGCGGTCCTGCACGGTCTGCTCGACACAGGGGCCGACGTCACTCTGATCCCGCAGCGCGACTACAACGAGCATTTCGTCAGCTCGCCGCTCCAGAAGAAATTCGCGCTCCTCCGCAACTTCGACGGCTCAATCATCCAAGGGATTGGCGGCCAAATCGAACTGACACTCCATCACCTGGACCGCAAGGCCAAAGCATTGGTCTACATCTGCAACCGCCCATTAGCCACTTTCGGTGCCGACGTCATCGAGAAGTTGGGCCTCCTGCAGAAGCGAATCGACGCCGTCGACGCCACCACAGTCGCTGAGCTGGAAGCCGACTACCCAAGGTTGTGCGCTGACGCGTTGGGCCAGGTCCCGAACTTCAGGCACAAGATCCGGCTGCAGCCAGAAGCTCCACCAGTGGCGAGAAAAGTGCGGTCAGTACCCATCGCGCTGCGAGACGCGGTGGACCAGGAGATCAAGGAGATGGAGCAGAAGGGCATCTGGTCAAAGGTCAACAGTCCCTCCGAGTGGGCACACCCGCTCGTCGCCGTCCGCAAGGCTGATGGCGGTGTGAGGCTGACAACCGACCTCACGGCGCTCAACGCGCACGTCATCCCAGTCCGATACCCGCTGCCCAAGATCCAGGATCTGTTCCTGCAGTTGAAAGGCGCCAAGGTCTTTTCGAGGCTGGATCTGACCAAGGCGTTCTACCACGTCAAGCTCGACGAGGCCAGTCGACCGCTGACGACCACGATAACGCCAGCAGGGCTGTTCCAGTACAACCGCCTGCCAATGGGCCTCACTGACTCCGCAGCAGTGTTCCAGATGGTCGTGGCCCAGGTGCTCGCCGACTGCGCAGGGTGCGCGGCCTACATCGACGATATCATCGTCTTCGGCGCCACCGTCGAGGAGCACGACAAGAACTTGCGTGCCGTGCTGCAGGCGCTTCAGAGCAACGAGCTGACCCTGAACTTGAAGAAGTGCGTCATCAGGGTGCCTGAAATCGCGTGCCTGGGGCACACCGTCGGCAAGGACGGCATCAAGCCCAATCCGGACAACGTCAAGGCGATCCAGGATATGCCAAGGCCGACGAATATCAAGGAAATACGAAGCTTCTTGGGCATGGTCAACTACCACAAAGAGTTCGTTCCCGACCAGGCGACGCTGCTGGAGCCCCTGCAGGCACTCACGCGCGGCACTACTACGGGACGTCTGAAGTGGACCGCGGACTGCGATCGCGCTTTCAAGCTGATCAAGGCCGAAGTCGCCAAGAGGACACTGCTCAGCGTCTTCGACCCCAACTGCCCGACGTTTGTTACGACCGACGCGTCGGACGTGGGCATCGGCGCCGTCCTGTCCCAGCTGCAGAACGACTGCGAGGTGCCCATCAAGTATGCGAGCCGTACGCTACAGTCCACAGAGAGACGCTACGCCACCAACGAGCGCGAGGCGCTGGCGTGCGTCTGGGCCTGCGAGCATTTCCAGGACTTCCTGCTGGGACGTCCATTCGGTCTCAGAACCGACCACAAGGGCTTGACCAGCCTGCTCGCCGAACATCAATCAGCACGGAAGTCGGCCAAGTTCAACAGATGGCTTGAACGGCTCAACATTTTCAACTACAAGTTGGAACACCGGCGCGGGGTGGAGAACCAAGTCGCGGACGCTCTATCACGACTAGCGCTGAAGGCCGATGAACACTTTCTGGCAACCGACCCTGACGTCGAGTACATGATCTGCTCAGTGCTGGCAGACGGTTTTTCCATCAGCGACTTCGCAGACGCTACGCTCAAGGATGACGTCTTGTCTGCAACGTTGGTGGTCCCGGTCAACAAGCACAACGAGCTGCTGCAGGCAGCGCACTCAGGCCACCCGGGCATTGTCCGCGCAAAGGCCAAGCTCCGAGAGACGTACTGGTGGCCACGAATGAGCGCCGCCATTGAGCTCGCGGTCAGGAACTGCGCTGGCTGCGCACAGAGCGACAAGTCGACTAAAGGGCCGAGACAGCCACAGACGACAATCACAAGACCGACACGCCCATGGTCAAAGTTGGGCCTGGACGTCTGTGGTCCCTTCGCGACGCTGCCGACGCGAAAGAACCACGCTGTCGTCCTGATCGACTACTACTCGGGATGGCCGGAAATCTTCTTCACAGAGAAGCACTACTCGGCAACCAGCACAGCCTGGTTGAACAAGGTGTTCGCCAGACTGGGCAACCCAGATTGCCTGGTGACAGACAACGGCCCCGAGTTCATCAGCAAGGACTTCAACGACTTCTGCAAGCGCCGCGACATCTACCACTACCGAACGCCCGTCTACACGCCGCAAGAGAACGGCCTAGTAGAGCGATTCAATCGGACCTTGAAGGGCGTCGTCCAAGCAGAAGCCGGCAAGCCTCCCACGGTGGTCCTACAGCGCTTGATCGACTTCATGGCGCGATACCGAGCGGAGGCCACGGCGTCTTCGAAAAGTCCGGCTGAGCTGCTAATGGGGCGCCGCCTGCGCCTCCCGTTTGAGTTCAGCACCGAAGCGGCGCGACTCAAGCGAAAGGAGGAAGAGATAGCCAGCTCGGCGCGCCTCTCAGAGCCTGACGAAACAGACGAAAGGATCGACAAGCACCGACCGCGGACGCGAGGACCCTTCCAACACGGCGACCACGTCCGCGTGAGACGACAACACGCGCGAAAGGGCCAATCTCCATGGTCGGAAGCGATGGTCGTCAAGAAAGTGCTAGGCCGTTGGACGTACCTGCTCAGCGACGGCCAGAAGTGGTCCGCCAGGCTCATGAGGCGAGCGACGACATCGCCGACTGAGCGACAAGAACAGGGCTACGAGACGACAGCTACGACTACTCCGCCGAGAGCCCGACAAGAGCGTCGCGTCCAACCCCACCGGCTGAGACGACGGCCCGACCGCTACTCTCCAGAAGCCAACGCGACGCGCTACTAACCAGCAACACTCCTTCTGAAGAAGAGGGGTGATGTAGTGGTCCGGAAGTGATCACTACAATGACATACCGCAAATACGCACTACGCTACTTACCCGCTGCGTGCACTCGTTTGAGAAGATAGATGTTTATTAGATAAACACTACAGTCAACATTCACCCACCCACATTAGTACATGCAGTTTACCATATCTCACGGATACTGTACTAGAATGTTAGATTCGTGATCTGTGTGCTCGACTACACTGACATTTTTTGCACTAAAGGCCGAAATTTGATGGAACATGTATGAGCAATTTGCGCATCTCACGGATTACGGTAGCATTGGTAGATCCAGCCCCGAAGTGACAGTAAAGTGTCCCAAGCCAGCTACACAAAAAATGCCCACAGAAACCCAAAACAGCCCTACCTGTGGAAAAGGATACTGTATCTTGTGATTACTGCAATGGATTGGATTGCAATATGACGCGAATTGCCAGCGCTCGTGCAGGCGGTTGGCGAAGTCGCGCCTCAGGAGGCGCTCGTTGACGCGCACCTCCGCCTCGTCTCTGAGCAGGGCGGCCCAGCAGTAGCACTCCTCTCATCTCGCACTCCTGAACAACTGGTATGTTACGGCTGGGCCGCGATGACCCAAAAGCGGCAGGACATCGGCAGCGCCAGTCACCGTGTGCGTGCGCGTGTACATGCATGTGCGCGGGCGCGTGTGCATGTGCGTGCGTACACATGCGTGTGCGTGCACGCGTGCGGGTGCACGCGTGTGCGAGCCTAAGCCTAAGCCTAAGCAAAGCCTAAGCCAGAGCCTAAGCCTAAGCCTGAGCCTAAGCCTAAGCCTAAGCCTAACGTCTAAGCAGTCTAAGCAAATAATATCATTTCGATGTGCCTTTCAAAGAGGGTCTGCCTCCGGTGACACCCAGGATCGTGACACCCGTGACACCCAGAAAGTAAATTCCCGACACCGACGAAAACTGAAAACTGGCAAAAATCAATTGATGCATCCACATCCGATTTCACATCCACATCCACATCCTATTCGGCACATGTGCACGCATACCACCATTTCGGCATCAGCCAAAAGGAGAAGGAAGGAAGGATGAGAAGGTTGTGTTAGCCGCCTGAGAAAGCCTAAACGAGGCCTAATCCTAAGTAAGGTGTAACCTAAGCCTAAGCAAAGCCTAAGCGAGGCCTAAGCAAGGCCTAAGCCTAAGCTACAGCTTCGAGGGCGGAGTCGACAGTGTAGTGTGTGTGTCTGTGTCTGTGTGTGTGTGTCTGTGTGTCTGTGTGTGTCTGTGTGTGTGTGTGTGTGTGTGTGTGTGTGTGTGTGTGTGTGTGTGTGTGTGTGTGTGTGTGTATTGCAAAAGAGTGTAGTTTTTGCTAGAGGGAAGGCTGCACGCTAGGCACCAGCAATCAGACAGGTTAACTTCGCGCAATGAAAAATGCAAGGAAATAATATCTATTGGACGGGGCGGGTGGGAGGAAGGCGGTGGCTGTTTGTATAGTGGTGCCATTTCTCTGAATTTCCCAGCACTGCGCTCCGTGCTCTTCCCTTTTATATATTGTCTACACCACCCCTGCGGAGACAGAGGACCAATGCACACCAAAATGATATTCTTCTTCAAATTAGGACTTTGGCTTAGGTTTAAGCTTGGCTTAGGCTTGGCTTAAGTGCTCAGGCACATTCACATGTGCATGCTCGTGCGTTCATGCAGGCGCGCGTGCATGCAGGTGCGCGTGCGTGCATGGGCGTGCACCATACCTGTAACTGGGGGGGGGGGGGGGGGTTCAACCACCCCCCAACCCCCCCCCCCCCCAGAATTTTCCCAAAGGATTTTCGTCATGTGTAAAACGATAAAGGTGAGTAACTGTTGGTGTTTTTCAGTGCTTTTCAGTGTTATATGACCATAAAACAGCTAAATAACACTGTTTACACCCTTTTTATACCCATTTTAGACCAAAAAGTACCATTATAACTCAAACAATGGCCAGCTACCCCCCCACTTTTTGCTCCGGAGACCCCCTCCCCCAAAATCGGCCAGCTACCCCCCCCCCACTCTGCCAGACCCAGTTACAGGTATGGCGTGCACACTCGCACCCCTGTGTGCATGCACACGCATGCATGCGTGCGTGGGCGTGCATGCGCGTGCGTGCATGCACGCGTGCGTGCAGGTGCGCATGCGTGCATGGGCGTACACACTCACACCCATGTGTGCATGCGCGTGCGTGCATGCGTTTACCTAAGCCTAAGCCAAGCCTAAGCCAAGCCTAAGCCAAGCCTAAGCCAACCTAAGCCTAAGCCAAGTCTAAGCCAAGCCTAAGCCTAAGCTAAATCCTAATTTGAAGAAGAATATCATTTCGGTGTGCATTGTTCCGCTGTCTTCCCCAAAGAGGGTCTGTCACCCGTGCACCCATGAACCCAGGAATGGGGAAAAAATACTCGCGCGGGGCACGCGGGGCAGATTTGCGCGGGGCAGCTAATTTGATACCTACTTAGGGGAGACAGTCGTCGGCCGGCATCAAAAAAGCACCGAATAATAATAATTGCGATAATAATAATAATAACTGGCATAGGATGAATGCCTGTCCTTCGTCAACTCGATGGAGGAGGCGGAAAAGTTGCTGCTACACCGAAGTGATATGTTGTTAGTAAGTTGTTTATACTAACACTCTATTTTCCCCATGCACTGTTTAATGCGTGTGATCAATTCATCAATGGTATGCCTGCTATGTCTGATCTTCCGACACATCACTGCCTCCCCCTGAGCGGAGGCTCACTTCTTCTTCGGCGGCCGGTGGCGCAGGGCGTCGGGCGGTGGCGAGTAGCGCGGCCCGGCCCGTCCTTTGTTGGCGCAAGCGGAGCGTCTTGGCAGCTCTTCGACGGGGTCGGCTTCTCTGCGGCGCTTCATGTCGTCGTTGTACTCGGCCATGGTTTCTGCGTCCGACCGTCGGTACCTCTTCAGTTTTCTGTCGTGCCAAATTTGGCCGTCGCTCAGCAGAAACTTGTAGTAGCTGTCGATCTTCTCGACGGTCTTTGGCTTCGAGTAGGGCGGGGTGCCTTTGGGCGCGTGCGGGAGTTTGGTGAGCACGCGGTCGCCCACTTTATACTTTCCAACGTCTTGGCACCGGCGCTGGCCGCTCGTCGTTCGTGTCGCTGTCGTCTTTGTCGCCAGCTTCTTTGTCGCCAGATGGTTGTTCCTTCTCGCGCTGTTCTCGCAGCTGGAACGGCAGACGGGCCTGGTGTCCGAGGAAGAGTTCGGCGGGGCTCTTGCTGTCGGCCGCTTACGGCGTCGCAGTGCGCCAGCAAGCGACGCAGGCCGTCGCGCCACTCCCTCCCCTTTTCCGTGAATGTCTGGACGCCATGCTTGATGTAGTGATTGATGCGTGCGTGTGTGCGTGCGTGCGTGCGTGCGTGCGTGCGTGCCTAAGCCTAAGCAAAAGCCTAAGCCTAAGCCTAAGCCCTAGTCTAATCAAAGCATAAGCAAAGCCTAAATTATACGCGATTATTATTTGGTGCGTTTCCGATGCCAAATACTCCACCTGACAAATTGTCTCCCCCAAGTAGGTAAGCAGGGTGGCTGCCCCGCGCAAACCTGCCCCGCGTGCCCCGCGCGAGTATTTTTTTCCCAGGAATGGTGCACCCCAAAAGGGGTCGGTCGGTCGGTCCCTCGGTCACCCGATAACCCACCCCCCCCCCCCGGTTTAGAGATATGCGAGACGGAGAGAGAAGAGAGAAAAATATCGCACCGAAATAACGAAGGCTTGGTGAACATGGTGAACATGGTGAACATGGATCGGTTTTTCCCACCCCAAAAGGGTTCTCCTGTTGTTTAGTGACGAAAGACATTATTATATAAACTCAAAGTTATGACCTGGTTCACTGGGCCAATTTACCGAGATATCCCTGAACTTTTCTTTGATCGACGTTTCTTCATGTCGATTGGTTTCTCGAGAATTGTCCACTCACTTTAGCCTTGGTTAATACAGCCTTTTTTATTTGGAACAAAAACAGATTACTGAGTGGTAGTATGTTTTGAACTTGGAGTTATATCTTTAGGACGGCTCTGGTTGCCTATTAGAAGCGTTACTGTTGGGTTTACCGAGGACGAGCCAATTTCGTTTTTTCAAGGTGTGAACATGTGAAATCGGTTGAATTGAGCATTGAGTCCACCGTAAACCCTATAATTACCTCACCCCACTCCATAATTGATTACCCCCCCATCCACTGCAATTACACCCCCTCCCCAGAGGCCTTTGAGTTTATTACCCCCTACAATTAGCCCTCCTCCCTAAATTGTTTTCAGTTTTTGAGTGTATGTGTGGTGTGGTCAGTGCGTCAGCAGTGGTCAGCGTCAGTGTCTAAATGTACGTGTGTGAGAGTGTACGGACGTGTGTTGTGCCTAGTGTTTTTGTGCCCTCAAAGACCCCTCCACGCGCTTTGCACCGACAAAGCTCCCCACACATCAACCTACCCTTACACTTTATTTGCCCCCTCTTAAATGCCCCCGACTCCCCCCCCCCATAATTGCACCCCCTCTTCATAAGTGTAGATTAGTTCAAAGTCGGGGGTTTCGAGGGGGGTCTAGAGCCATCCTGGATAATATGTCCGGGATTGAAAATTGTGGAGTGGGGGGAGGTGAGGATTTCGCACCAAAATAACGTGTAAATGGGTACTTTTTGGTCCAAAATGGGTCAAAATGAGGTCTGAATAACACTTTTTACGCGTTTTGGAAACAAAAACACGCATCTTTCGCCAATTATTTCAATATTGAAAGAGGGGTTCCTGCCAATTATTCAGGTTGTTGTTGTAATTGCCCCGAAGGGAGCAGGCAGTGTCAGATCTTCTTCCCTTCAACGTCATGCCAGAAGAGCAGGCTCCTCTGGGCATATCCACAGGGACTGCCCGCGAGTGGGACGTTGGTCACTGGGGCTGGTGTGGCCCAGCTTGGTCCCAGGTCCAGGGTGCGGGAACCGACAAGGCAGGCACTGGGCCTGGCCACAGTCCTTGACAGAGGGCCCCTCCCACTTGGCACCCCATCCAGGATGGCGATGGCCGGGGGCCTCTCCTCGCCCGCAAAAAGCGGGACGGCTATAGCCAGGTGGAGGGTGAACCACCTAGACCCCCTGAGCCCACCTATGTCCCTGTGACGGTCCGAAAGGTTTATGGTATTATTCATGTGAATTTTAGGGCCTTCTGCTGGCTGGAACAATGACGACATTTTTAGAGTGATCGAGAAAGTTGTGGTAAGTAGCAAGTTCGTTAGTTTGTCTTGTTAGTGGGTGCAACCATACCTGTAACCGGGTCTGGAAGAGTGGGGGTGGGGCTGGATGGCCGAAGTCTTGGGCGGGTGTCTGGAGCAAAAAGTTGGGGGTAGCTGGCCATTTGTTCAGTTATTCTCTAACAATTGCGTCAGAAATGGGTATAAATAAGGTCTAAACTGTGTTATTTAGCTGTTTTATGGTCACGTAACACTGAACAGTACTGAAATACACCAACGTATACTCACTCTTATCGTTTTTGACTGGGTGAAAATACCTTGGGATAATTCTGAGGGTGTTGAGAAAATAGTGGGGTGGGGTAACCCTCCAGTTATAGGACCCCCCAGTTATAGGCATGGTTGCAACCAAGGCATACCTGTGTCTGGTAATAGGGATTTTACCAAAAAAAAATTTTATTGGGAAACATACGTGATACAGTACACCCCCCTCTCTCCCAGAAAATAAAAATGGGTGACCACTGCATAACCAAACCTGTGTACTATATTTTAG
The DNA here is from genome assembly GCA_030248085.1 of Paralinhomoeus sp. GSCO2_6. Lineage (NCBI taxonomy): Eukaryota > Metazoa > Nematoda > Chromadorea > Monhysterida > Linhomoeidae > Paralinhomoeus > Paralinhomoeus sp. GSCO2_6. The sequence goes on along the minus strand of JASAMY010003535.1, from coordinate 947 downwards.
GATTTTAGGTGGGAACAATACCTGCCTTTGGCTATACTACCCAGAATTTTCACCCCCCCCCCCCCATCCAGGAAAACGATCAGAAAGTGTGCAAATGTTGATGAATTTTAGTGTTTTTGGTGTTCTATGACCATAAAGCAGCTAAATAACACAAGACCATTTTGTCCAAAGATACCTACTTCGGTAAAAATATTCTTGGCTACCCACCCTCTCCCCGCCTTGTTGCTTGAGGCACCCCTCCTTCCACTCATACCTGTAACTGGGAGGGGTTGGGGGGTTCCCTTCCCCCCACTTGCTGGTTTTGACCCTACCCACACCCCCCCACCCTCTCCCCAGGTTCGTGCGAAACCCCACCCAACCCCCCCCCCCCAGACTTTTTGAAAACTTTCTCACTACATACTATATTGCTAAATAAATGCACTTTGTACAGTGTTTTTCAAGCAAGAATCGACCCAAAAGTGTCTAGTTAGCGTTATTTACAGTGTATGTCGGCTAAAAGTACCTATTTTCAGGCTTTTACAGTGTATTTTTGACTAAAAATAGGCCAAAAATTGCCCATTTTTTTCTGCCCAGACCCCCCCCCCCTCCTCCAGATTTTCACCCCCACCCACCCCCCCCCCCCCAGAAAGTGCCCGAACCCTCCCCCCCAGGTCCAATTCCCGGTTACACCTATGCTTCCACTCCCCCCCCCCTCTTCTCCGCCATACCTGCTTACACGTATGGTGTGACCTGAACTGTTGATGACATTATTGCAATTACGTTTTGCTTCCAGAACTGCACAGTTGAGCTGTGGACAACTCGAGGCGAGTGTGTCAAGCTCGAAAGGTCTTGGGTGGAACAGTTGTGTGCCTCAGTGGAAACTGTGTCATACAATGACAGAGTCACTAGTATGCTTGACAATGTCATCTGTCAGCTGAAGCTACAGGAAGTGGGTTTGGTGTCAGACT
>JASAMY010001790.1:0-41779 GCA_030248085.1 Paralinhomoeus sp. GSCO2_6 | reverse complement strand
TAAATGCGTGTATCATTTAGGGAATACCCTTTCCAGGTGTCACCAGTTGTCACGATTCCAGGTGTCACCAGAGGCAGACCCTCTTTGGGAGGGGTAGTGGAGAGGTGCACACCAAAATGATATTCCTTGCTCTGCCTTGGTCTTGGGCTTAGCTTAGGATTAGTTTAGGCTTAGCTTTGGCTTAGCTTAGGTTTAGCTGAAACTTCGCTTAGTCTTAGCTTAGGCTTAGGCTTAGCTTAGGCTTAGCTTAGGTTTAGCTGAAACTTCGCTTAGTCTCAGCTTAGGCTTAGGCTTTGGCTTAGCTTAGGCTCAGGCTGGCTCAACAAGCACACGCGGCACAAAAAGCACTGTTTCGCCATCGTCACTGAGTGTGACGTCACTGCCAGAAGTTACCCTGGCGCCCTTGTCCCCGACATCCATGGTGGCTGACGCTGTCCTGCCGCTCTTGATTTAATTGCTTGCGGCCCAGCCGTGACGCACCAGTTGTTCAGTAGCGCGAGACGAGAGGAGCGCTGGCCGCCCTGCTCTCAGAGACGAGGCGGAGGTGCGCGTCAACGAGCGCCTACTGAGGCGCGACTTCGCCGATAGCCTGCACGAGCGCTGGCGTGACGACACCGAGCGGAGGTGCCAGCAGCAGACCACGGCGCTCAACGACGTCGCCCACAGGACGGCCGCGCCCGCCTTGGCAAGTGCAGCTGGCAGGCACAAAGAAGCGACGACAGCCGAGAAGACGCTGAGAAGGCAGGATGTAGAGTGTCGCAGGCGTGTTGGCGGCAGTTGCGTTAGAGGAAAAACGCATGTGCATGCGTGTGTGCATGCGTACGCGCATGCCTAGGCCTAAGCCTAAGCCTAAGCCTGAGCACTGGCATAAGACAGTCTAAGCAAAGAATATCATTTCGGTGTGCACCTCTCCACTACCCCTCCCAAAGAGGGTCTGCCTCCGGTGACACCTGGAATTGTGACACCTGGTGACACCTGGAAAGGGTATTCCCATCATTTAGCTTTGACGCTCTGGAAATTTTCGCTCTATTAATTAAAGTTTAGCCTGTGTACGAACTTAGGAAGTGTTGGACGGAAAAAAATGTCGGTAAATTATGCCGCTGGCTTGTCTGCTTATGAGCATAAAGGAAAATGTGGTATGCCCGAGGTAATGTACTCACCACAATGCTTGTTTATGTTTACGCTTGTCCAACTAAGTAAAACCGTTTCAGGTATTTGACTCGGATGAAGCCGTTGTGGAAAAGTGCAAACTATTGGCAGAATTTATAAAGAATTCAAAACATTTCGTCGCTCACACGGGAGCTGGCGTCAGCACCGCCGCGGGCATTCCCGACTTTCGGTACTTAATTTTGTTATTTTGTCAGCTTACAAAACGTATGCGTGCCTGTAGCTGTAAATTTAGGGGGGTGGGTAGGAGGAAACATTTGTAGAGGAAGGATGGGTGTCTCGGGAAATGCGTAGTAAAAATGCACTAAAATGAGCGATGCAATAGATACTTTTTTCTCACCGTGCGGGGGGGTTTGTGTTATGGGGTTGGAGGAAGGCAAAAAAGAGTCCTGTATGCGGGGGAAAGGTAAGGGGGGGGGGGGAGGTCAAACTTGGAACTTGTGGAACGAGTAAACGCCCCACCCCAATAGGTACAGGTGCTGCTTATCAGTTTGACACTAATTGAATCCTTCTGTGCAGGGGCCCAAAAGGCGTGTGGACGTTGGAGCAGAAAGGCTTGAGTCCCAATGTCAACGTGCACTTCGACACTGCCCAGCCCACGTTGACTCACATGGCCCTGAAAACGCTTGAAGAGTGCGGATACTTGAAGTCGGTTGCATTCATGCGTGAACTATCATTGCATTGAAATTATCGACACGTACATAGAATTGTAATGATTACAAACACTAGTAATGGTGTTCCTCAGTCTTATTGTACTCTGGCTGCCTTATAGGTACGTGATCACCCAAAACGTGGACGGCCTGCACATTCGCAGCGGGTTCAATCAGGACCTCTTGAGTGAACTCCATGGAAATATGTTCATGGAACGCTGCGAGCGTTGCTACAAGTATGATTTACATGTGCAATTTTCTTGAACCTGTTATGAAATGACCTTCTTTAAGGGAGCGAATTTTGAGCAGTTCCGTTCCTTGCATTGGCCAGAAATACACTGGTAGGGCATGTAACGCCAAAAACGCTGCGGGACGATTGTGCAGGTGACGTGTTGATACTTGTCGACTTGTCGAAATGCGTTTAAATTTTAAAAATATTTGTGCAGAGGCAAAATGCGAGACACCGTGCTGGACTGGGAAGACAACTTGCCAGAGTATGAGACGGCCATGGCTGAACATCAGGCGAAGTTGGTTTGATGGGTTTTGTTTGAAGTTTTGTCAAAAAAGTTAACAGCAGGGCTCTATTGCTTTAAGACTTGCGGATCTCAGCTTGGCACTAGGCACTTCCATGCAGATTCAACCGGCTGGCAGATTCCCAATATTGTGCAAAAGTGGCAAAAAAGCGAATGAAAATGCAAAGTTTGTCATTGTCAACTTGCAAGCGACCAAACATGTAAGTCGCTTAAAGTTTATTATTGTTTGTTCTTTTCAATCCGCTGAATGTAAACCAATCGAACGAGTCTTTAGGACAAGAAAGCTGACTTGGTGATTCATGCAAAGGTTGACACAGTAATGAAGCATGTCGTCGAAATGCTGAACGTGAAAGTATTGGAATATGAAGGGCCAACAACGAGCAAACTTGGATCAGTTAATCCACAACTCAGTTTGCCCAAAGGACTGGGCAAAAGGCATATCAGGTAATTGCATGCATGTAGCTGGTGGAATGGTAACCATACATGTAACCGGGTTTTTGAAGTGGGGGAGGGTCGGAGACCATTCTGGGGGGGGGTAAGCAGATTTGAAGAGGGAGGGGGTGTCTGAGGGTAAAAAAGTGTACCTAAATAGTGTCTAAATAGGCACTACTTTTTACAGTTGTAGACAAGTTGGAAAACTTTTGAAAAATTCTGGGGGGTTGGGGAGGGGTAACTTTTTGACCGGGGGGGGGTAACCCCCCCCCCCCCCCACCCACCCCCAGTTACATGTATGATGGTAACCCCCACTTAGAATCCGACCCCTCATTCTCAGCCTGTGAGGGTTTTCTCAGTTCTGTACTTTTCAGGTTTTTGCTGTCAAACAGCTTAATAAAATAATACAGGGTGTCCCGACCTCCTGTCGCACATTTTGTCGAAGAATAACTCAGGTGTGGGAAAACCGTTTTCAACCAATTTTCAACCACTTATAGAAAGTACTCCAACATAGACTTCTGCTAAGTTTCACTCAAATCGGCTGTACCGTTTCGACGTTACACGCTGTCAAGTGGAGGAGGCGACATTTTCCAATGGAGAGGACAAACTGAGAAGCAAAAGCGGCTGGGTTGACTTTTTGGCGGTTTCTCAATCGTCGCTGCAAAATGTGTTGCTCAGTAGAGCCAGTTCTTGCTGGTTTTTGCATTCGCGAAGGCAGGGGCGTATCCAGGATTGGAATCTGGGAGGGGCAAAAACCCATCTGAGGGGGGCAAGGTTAATGGTGTTTTTCTAAGGTGTCCTCCCGTCGGCAGACAGCAACACTTCTTAATTTGAGAACTTGAAAGCACAGCACCCCACGTGAAATTGGTTGAATTGCTGACCATGTACGCGCTTCTGGGACTCCGAAAACGGTTCATGGGCGTGTAAACCACAGCGCCGCAGGCGAAAATTTAATATTTGTGCAATAATTGCTCCTCAATGGCCACAAAATCACCTCGGGAGCATGGGGAACAGATTCGACATGGTTGGAAAGCTCAGTGCAGTTAGTGCAGGTTGTGTCACACAATAGCTGCAGGCTGACCTGTGTTTACTCCATGCCCAGTTACACCCGATGCCCACTGACCAGCTCCGATAGGTGCTGGTTGGTGATCCGACAGCTCCCACCGACTACCGATAGGTGGAACCTCTCTACACACACGCCTGCCCTTCCCTATGGGGCGCTCAGCGTCCCAGCAGGTTTGTAAATCAAGCTTGTTGCGTGTGTGGCAAGATGTCAGCAGAGCCTCAGGCAAAATTTTTCACATTTTGGGAACGCAAATCGTAAGGAGATCGACAAAAAAATCTGCAGAAACTAAGATCTGTACATGTAGGTCAAGACTACTGAGAAATCTGGGGAGGGCAGTCTGGACATCTGGGGAGGGCAATTGCCCCAACTGCCATCCCCTGGATACGCCACTGCGCGAAGGACGAGCGCCTACAGAGCCGGTTTCTTCATCAATTTTGCAGTCGCTACAATGGTTCCTTGTTGGTGACCTTGTTCATGGAAATTCAACTTCAAACCGACTGATTGTTCCTTTTTCAATATCCACCTGGTAAAGCTGTTTAGCAAGAAAGGACCGCATGTCCCACCTGAATCGGTGGCTTGAAGTTTTGCCGAAAACAGATTTTTTCGAAATGAAGTGTGCAATATAATATGAAAAACACAACAATTTGCTTGCAACGGTTCAACTTCGCAATGGTGCAGCCGATTTGCTTAAAACTTTGCAAACGTCTAAGTTAGACTACTTGCTACAAGCGTTTAAAATTTGAGTTAAATCGGTGCTCCTAGACCCGAGTTATGCTTTGACAAAAGGTGCGACAGGAGGGCGGGACACCCTGTATTTAGACCCTATTTAGACCAATTTTCACCAACAAATACCACCTATTTTAACGCTATTTGACGAAAAATGTTCAATACAGGTATTTCCCCCCCCCCCTGCAACAGGGTTAAGGATCCCCATTGTCCCCTCCAGGAACCATCCCCCCTTTGCCCTCATTTAGGCTGATTCTGTTATAGGCATGATTGCTACAATTTGTTTAGAATGGTGCAATATGAAGACTGCATTATGGTTGCAAAATCTGTGAAACTTGAGGGTTCCGAGGATAGAAGCCAATCGAAAAACGAGGTAAAGGAAGAGGCAGCTAATCAGTGACACTGTGTCTTATGATCGTTGCGTGTTGTTGCGTGTTGACCTGTTGTTGAACTGTGCGTGCTGGAGCTATACACAGATTTTGTTTGAAGACGTTTTAACAGGCTTAAATCGCAGCAGTTGTAGTAACTGCTCCCAAAAATACAGTAATCAGTCAACGTCCTACGACGATTGATTCGGTTCTGATTTTTCGGTCAAATAGTAAGTTTTGGTTGGATTTTCAACTTTTTATGCACTCTGCGCCATTTCATCGGGACGGAAAACACGATCTATGCGGGTGACATATTGGAATCGCTTCGTCACTCTTCCGCTCTGGAAAGCGGATTAACCTCAGACTCAGACTCAGAGGCGTGAACCGATACATGCGCGTGTGCGTGTGACACGTTTCTTTGTCTCACACGCGCACCCACGCGCCTCAAATCCAGCCGTCACGCCCCGTAGTGTTTGCCTTTCCGCAGGTTAGCTTGAGTAGGAGGCTAGCGACGCCGCCTCACTGCCCCTCGAAGTGCATATCGGCACTTGACTCCTTTTATACGCGTTCTATTGAGCGCGAACTTATACTCCCTAGCATAGTACGCAGCGTAAGGTGAAGTGCGCGCTATTGAGGCCCTAGTAAAAATGATTGCGCAGCTACTACTAGCTGTTTTCCTCTGGCGTCAAGCGCTGACGTGTGATCAAGGATTCGTGGCTGTCAACGGACCAGGGATGTGTTGTGCGAGTGTCATTTTTGTATTGTTTGTACTATTTCGTTGCTGTTGTTTTGTTGGCTTTAACCGTCATTTTTCTCTATTCCGGTACAAATGCTCGCACAACACGTGCCACGCAGGCTTTCAATCGTCGATTGATTGTCTTTCACGCGATGACGCTGGAGACTTGTTCTGTCGGAAACAGAGCGGATCCGCCTCTGCGGCCTGTCAATTCGCCGATCGGACGCGCACTCAGCTGGAATGCTGCATCGAAGAGTCGGGCAAGACCGACTTTGGCAGCAAGCGGCCCACTGCCTTCAATAACACCTTTCCCGTGCGAGTGTTCAGCGCAGCACCAGCCGGTACACATTTTCTTTTGCACTTCCGAGCTGAGCATGTCGCCGTATCGATTTCGCGTTAGCCGCACCCGATTGGGCCACCACTCTGGGTAGACTGCGGTCCCTGTTGCACTCGACGACAAGGAATCGGCTGGCGTCGCGCGGGGTCCGCTACCAGCAACGGCCCGGCCTGGGAGAGGCGACGATCCGACCCGCCTGCGTGGGCGAGATCCGCGGCAACGGCGACGGCTCGCTCAGCTGGGCTGGCGCGGCGACGCTCGTCAAGGACCAGGGCAAGAACATACTCGTCAACACCGGACTGCCCGCCCAGAGAGCGGCACTCATCAATGGTACGCGGCTCTTGGAAATATATTTCGCCTGGCACCGGGACGAATTTCGCGGAGGCTAGTCTGGTCCTGCCTGAGCCCTGTCTCGAAAGTACCTAGGTATTCACTGGCCGTTGCAACACGTGAGAGACAGATTGTATGTGCGTTGCAGAATGAAGAAGCGATAGTCAGTTAGTTGTCCAGCCAGTTCCCGTACAGTGATCAATTTGCATCATTGCTTTCTCCTCGCGCCAGGGCTTGCACGCGAGGGCGTGCACTGTCAGTCGGTGGACACGGTGGCGCTGACGGGCGGCCACCCTCAACTGACTGGCAATCTGGACCTGTTCTCGCGCGCGATCGCCTACCAGGGCAAGCTCAAGTTCAACTGCAACAAGTTCGAGACGTCCGAACTGGCTCAGGTGCCTTCAAGAGGTCATGGTTCCTTCAGAGATTTTGGAGTCTCGTTCAGGCCAACACTCCCGGCATCCGAATCGGCGACAACACTATTTTGGTGCGCACTCCGGGACCCGAGCCCGATTCAGCATCGGTGCTCGTCAGGAACGCCAGAGGCTTTGGGACGGTCGCGATCGTGGGTGCGTTCTTGAGACGATTTCCATCGATTGCGGGCGTCACTAGAAAGGGAAAGTACGCACAATTGCGCTCGTTTGTCCAGGCGACCTGTTCCTGTTCAACCACGACCTGCTGGCCACGCCCCTCCGTCAGGAGCTCGTGTGGGACGCGGCGGAGCTGGTGGAGAGTCGGCGACTGATCGCCTGCCTCGCCGACTACATCCAGCCCGCGCACGGGCCCTTGTTCAGCGTCACCGCCGAGCTGCGACGACAGGCCGGCTGTCCCAACGCCGTCTGAACTAAGTGAAGACTATGTGACGAAGACTTGACGAAGATTACGGTAGGAGTCAGCCAGTAGCCGTAGCCGCTCGCGTCGTTGTCACTTGTGAGTGAGTGTAAGTGGCGTCTATGTATTTTCTTCCGGACTACCACGGATACGCCTGACCGTCGTGCATGTTCATACATGCGTAACCGTAGCTTGGCTATGCTGTAGCTTGGCTTTCTCTAGGGACCTTGTGTCGTGTGCTCAATGAATGGCTCGTTAAAGCCAGCGCCATATACTACTTTCTACCTTCTTTTGGCTTCCGCCTCCGTTTTAGAATTTTGAATTGTGTAAGTAAGAGGCAGAAGGCCAACTTTAAAACAGCGCGTCTTCTTTGCGCATCAGGCTGGAACGGTTTAGGCCGGTACATGAGGTATGTATAGATGTTAATCGAGCACGGCACTACTACAGGAGTCATTTTTTTAATTTTAATCTTCACTATAATTTATTTTAATTTGAAAGCCTTTTTTAACTTTAAAACGGTTGAAAATGATAACTCTAGCTCCACCCTTAAATAAATGTGCCCTACCCAGAAAAATTGGTCATCTCCTGTCAAGTGTTTGTATTCGCTTGAGAAACACTAAAACATCGACTGAAGGAGCAAGCACCAATTCGTAATTTGTACTGTTCTTGCGGATTTACTGGCGGCGAACAGTTCCTCGTGGTTGTAGGCGCGCGTGCTGGACGGAGCGATTTGGCTTCGCTTTCGCAGTTTTCTTGCCGTCGTTCAACACGCTATGAATCTTGATTCCTGAAACATTCAAGAATACTCATGCAATGTACACTGATACATACTTGCACTCTCCTTCCTGTTGTGACAGTCAAGCGCGCTTCGACTCATACCAAAGTGCAAGTTGGCTCCGTACTTGTTTAGGTGGGCTCAGAGAATTGGCAACACTAAGCCAACGAATGGGCCATGGAATTACCCAGCACTTTGTATAAGTCGGCGCCATCCGCTTATACCGCTTGGACAGGCGCGTGCCACTGCCACTCACTGATAGCGCCGCCGTTTGGGTGACTTTTTTCCAATAGAGACATCACGCGTGCTTGTGGTGTGTGCTGTAGGTATTTTGCGGTCGCAGCTATAGATGGGTCGCTCACTCCGTCTCGCCTGGAACGTCCCAGAAGCGCCGGCTGTCGTTTGTGCGTCGCGCGCACCATGAGTTTTGCAATCGTCGTCGTCGTCATGCGCTTTGCGGCTAGAATGACTCGTCGTCGTTGACCATCACAAACACACTTCGCGAGCGCCAAGGTGTTGGAGTCCGGGCAGGGTCGTGCGCTCGCCTCCGAGCACGAGGCCCCGGTCGTCTACGTGACGCCTGTGTACGAACCCCTGCCCTGGCAGACGGACGACAGGCTGAGTCAGCGCGTTCGAGGGGCGACTGACAAGCACACCGCCGCTCTCACGCCGACGACGTTCCTATTGCTTGCGCCCTATGACCAGTTCCTCTGTCCCGTTGCCGGCAGGCGTGGAGAGGAACGGCCCGCTTGGGCCCGGTTGCTTTGGCATCCATTCGTCGCGCCTGTTGCTGCACCCCTCCCAGACCCCAACAAGAACAACAACAGAGCGTCAGCGACAAGATTGTACCCATGTACAAGCCGCTTGCCCAACTTCCTGTTCTGCACCCTGACATGTTGACCTTTCTTGCCGCGCGTCGCGGCCCTCGGCGCCGGCGCCGCATTGAGATAAGGCAGCGGCGGGATAAGGGCGCGACGCCGCTTTTACGGGCAGAAACAAGCGAGTGCGAGCAAAGAGAACACAACTCACGTGACTTTTGTTCCAGAACGAACTTTGTTTGGGCCGAGCGAAAAGCTGCTGCTGCTCCCGCGAAGCGAACCAGCATGGTGAATGTGCGCCTTCTCGTCGTCGCACTGGTAAGTAGTATTGCTTGCGAAAGATTGGAAAAGGATAGTGCCACTTACAGTATACCAAACCATGCATTATGCATTCCGATCGATTTCAGATCCTTGCACTGATCCTGATTGCCTCTGCCAAAGATGTGGTGGTGAACGTCGAGCAAGCGCAAGTGGAACACGCCCACAAGGCTTACCTGGCCAGCAAGGCGCCAGCGACAAGCGAGAACAGCACGGCTTGCCAATTCAGCACTGCCTACAGTCAATGCTTTCGCGTTTCCCAAGTGGCGAAGAGCTTGAAGGAGCTGACCTGCCATCTGTTCATGGGTGTCGCTGTCTACACGCCCTAGAAGCGTAACTGCTTGATTTTTGAGCATGTAAAACGCAACTCAAAAAAGATTCTTCATGCCCCCCGTCGTCACCATTGGTGGGGGGCCCACTTTTTGTTTTATCCCACGTACAAAGGGGCACTTTTGGAGAGGGGGCACTGTTGTATCCAGATCCCAGACACTTGTTCCTACGACTAAGTTGCGCGCTGCTCGTTGCTCGCTCGACGCTCATATAGTAGGTCGGCGCATGGTAGCGAGAATGGTTAGACTAGCACGCTCATATACTTCACTGCACCGTGGAACCATGCACAGGCGCGCAGTGATTGGTCGCACTCGCACTTGGTTGGAGATGATTGCCCAAAGCCCACCAGGCAGAGAGGGCATTGCCGTTGGGGCTGCGTCAGACGACTGTGCGTTGTTTCTGCGTTATGCATCGCGTTTGCTTGGCGTCGCTGGACCACTCGGTCGTGCGCCCATAGGCGGAGCCTCGCCATTTGTCGATTTCTCGTCTTTTCAGGTAGTAAGTTGAAGCGCCCTTTTCTTTTGAGTGTGACCCATCGCAGATAAAAACGCGCCACTTCTTTAAGAAGGCGTTAACTTTGGCAAATTGGCAGAGCAAGTAGTGTAGCGTGGGTTGCGCTAAAAAAGACGCACGATGGTCAAAAACTAAAAAACGTTACCAGACGCGTTAAAAAGACGCAGCCACATTTGATCGGGCTATAAAAAGTTGCCGAAGAAGAAGAATCCTAAAGGGAGATGCAACATGTACAGGGTGGCCCAAAAAAAGTATCCCCTTTTTGTTTTTAGCTTATCATGGTCCTCCATTGAGATATTTACTTGAAATTTGGCATACTTGTAACCTCATTCAATCTATACACCCTCTCCAAATTTCATTGGAATCGCGCTCCATTTTAGTGACTTACGTCAATTTTTCCATAGTCAGTCAAATTTCAAAGTGACGGACCACATTGAGGTGGCCCAACAAAAAGTACCCCCTTTCTAACTCGGGCGTTACCAGTCGGATCTGCTTCAAACTTTGCAGCCAGAAAGGCACCCATATGCCCACCTCAAGTCTAAAATTTCAGCGGCATCCGTTCAGGCACGCGTGAGTTTTGGATCATACAACATCCATTATCAACTGCATATTTGCGTCTTTTGCTGCTCAGCGATTGTGGATACTGTAACGATCGTTTTGACTCTGTAAAGTAAAGACACACTGCAACTGCTGCGGGACGTTGTCTCGACTTCATTGGCCCTCTGAGTTGCTGGTAAACTCGCCTGACTGCAAATCCTTCAGGCTTGGAAAGTTTTGCGAGTTTTGAAGGAACTTTGATAGACACTCGTCCTTTGGCAATCTCAAATCCCTCAAAGAGCAAATTCAGGAAGTATGGAAGAACTTGGATAAAGGTTGAATTCAAAACGTGATTTCCGATAAATGGCACATCTTGTGGGGGCGTCGGACCGCAGTTGTGGCTCTCAACACTCAATGGCTCACACATTGAGCACTTTTTATGAAAGATTTCATCGAATGTTGTATGATCCAAAACAAACGCGTGCCTGAACGGATGACGCTGAAATTTTAGACTTGAGGTGGGCATATAGGTGCCTTTCTGGCTGCAAAGTTCCAGGCAAATCCGACTGGGAACGCCCGAGTTAGAGAGGGGGTACTTTTTATTGGGCCACTTCAATGTGGTCCGTTACTTCGAAATTTGACTGACTATGGAAAAATTGACGTTAGTCACTAAAATGGAGAGGGATTCAAATGAAATTTGGAGAGGGTGTATAGATTGAATGAGGCTACAAGCATGCCAAATTTCAAGTAAATATCTCAGTGGAGGACAATGATAAGCTAAAAACAAAAAGGGGGTACTTTTTTTGGGCCACCCTGTACACACGTATGTGCTAGCGTTCTCGCCCGAGTAACGTCCACGCCCGGGCGTTGACGGCGTACAATCAGAAACATACTGCCCCCCCCCTCCCCCAATCTCGACCAGGGACGAAAGCAGCCACCGCTTACACAATAGGTAAAGACCGAAACGCCTCCGCTCACAAGATTTCTGATCGCAGATACAAAACAGCTGCGGTAAGGCTTCGTTATTTAGAGAATTCACTGAATATATGTGCGTCCACGCATGTGTTATGTCCACACCCGAGCATTCTTGCGTCTAAAAGTTGATCTAGCAGTTCTCCATGACGACACTGTTGCATTAGCCGCCATCTCGAATGACAATTTTGTGTTTAGTTGCGCGATGTTCGACAATGCTCTGCATAGCGTTCAGCTCAATCGAAATTCATTCACCAGAATTATTGGCCAAAGTGAAACTGCGAACCAAACAACAAATTCGAGCGCTCAGCAGCTCAGAAAGGACAGGGAGAGGTTTTAGAGGAGCACAGTTTTTGAAAGTAAAAGGACATCGCTGACAGAGGTACAGGAAAACCGATTGGTAATCTAATCGTTCCTGGACGGCTGTCAGTGCAGTCGTCGCCGCAATTAGAGAATGCAGCTGACTCTCAACCAGCTCGTACAGGGCTTTTGTTTCCGGGTGGCTTGGGTCTCGCAGTCGAAGTCGTCGTCGGCGACCTCCGAGAGGCGTTTGGCCAGCTTGTACTTGTCGTGCACCTTCTGGACGACTTTCAGCAGTCGAGCGAACCTCGTCTCCTGGCCGAGTTTGAAGAGGAGCTCGTCGATGTCGACGCTCTTGAGAACGGCCATCACGCGCTCGCCGTCTTCGGCGCAGACGGCCGCCGAGACCTGGTCGCCGTAGTCGGCCAGGAGGCCGCTGCTCGCCAGCAGCTTTACCAATCGTTTGCGCTCTTCCACGTCCTTGAGCGACTTCAGGTCGCGGAGCAGAGGCTCGAGCTCGCGGACGAGTCGCGTCGTCTCGTAGGCGCTGAGGCCCACCTCGGCAACCGCGAGCGCCTTCGAGAGGAACACGCCCAGAGGGTAGAGCAGCACCGGCAGCGCGTCCGCCGTCTCGAGCCCAGGGCCGCCGCAGTCCGAGGCGAGCAGAACGAGCAGCAGCCAAGACCAGCTCGACGACAACAATGTGTCATATCTCGCGATTACGGTATCGCACTGGAAAACGGATGTGATATTCGTGATCAGCACGGTCGATTACATATATCCCAAGCAGAATTGACACTGAATTCTCAAATTCAATCAAACACGTCTGCAAAATTTGCATAACTCACGGATTACTGTAGCTACGGAAAATTCGGCCCTTAAGCGACGGTGAAGTATTTAGAAATGGCATACCGTATTGGTTATTGTATGCAAATGCCTCAGGTCACAGGTTTCGAACGAGCAATGAGCTCTCAATCATCAATGAAGCTCGCAATCACCAGCAGCATCACCAGCAGAAGCACTGTTGCAATAAAAGTCAATAGTGCTAGCCGTGCAAGCTCTTCATCTTCATCTTCATCTTCAGTCTCTGTTGCAGTCGCTGCTGCTACGAACCGCTGCTGGAGGGCAGAGCGGGCGACGCGCCTCGACCGCCACACGGTCAGCGTGCCGGTTCGGTGGCTGGCCGCGACGAGGAGCTAGAGGGGCGCGCGCGCGCGGCTCCTTTCGTCCGTCGTCTTCGGCCTCGCGCGCGAGTGCCCACCTCTCCGTGCCGCGGCTCGACGGCCGCCGCGTCGATGAAGTCGCGCGTCACGAGGCGGCCCACACGACAGCCGTAATGCGTCGAGCGGACACGGCCGGCGGCGTTGCACTGCCACTCGCCGACGCCAGTGCAAACTGCTCTAGCACCCACCTCCTAAACGAGGCGCCCAAGAAGAGCGAACTGTAGTGCGAAGAAGGCCAGAAGTGGGCTCTACCCATCGATCGTAGTAGCCGCACGCGCGCAACCGCAACAAGAAGGGTCCATTCGTCATGTGGGGCCCGAGCGACGCATCAAAATTCTCTAACAGTATCTTGTAAAGCTCTGAAGACGCTCCGGCCTTGAAACAAAATTTGAGATGCGGCCGCTGCTCTAAAGCCGCAAGTCGAAGCAGCGCGGGGTCAGCGGTCGACGCCAACGAAACGACTAACCGTGGAAGGCGAAGGCGGCCACCTGCTTTTCGCTGTTGGCGTCGAGGTTTCTGCTGATGCCCGAAACGAGCAGTTGCGTTCCAGCGTCGTTTAGCGCCGACATGATCGGGTAGTGCCGCCAGCTCAGCTCTCGCGCCACGTTTCGCTCGCAGAGCAGCGTCAAGCTCTGCTTCTCCGTCACCCTCCAGACCTGTCGACAGACGAACGGACGAGTCCACTGCACTCGCGCAAGATGTGCCCAGCGAGCTGTCGCACCCTGATCGCGCCGTCCAAGGAGCAGCTACTGAGCAGGCGGCCATGGGGAGCGAACGCGAGGTGCGCAACGCGTGCGCCGACGGGATCAATTGCCTGCGTCGGCCGCAGCGGCGAGCGCCAGTGGAGCCGCGCGTATTCTGCGAGCCAGCTCTGACGTGGCGGAGCGTTGTTGTGAGAGCCGCCCAGGGGCGTGTCGAGCGGGAGTCGGTAGTCGAGGAGAAAGCGGCTAAACGCGCCAACGCAGCGCGCGGTGAGCGCGTGCGCGCGGGCGCGCGAGACGGCGCTGCGCACCGTCTCCAGAGGCGGTCGTCGCGCGCCACGCAGCGCCAGCGCCGGCAGACGGCTGAGACGACGACGAGCGCGCGGCGGTCGAGCAGCGCGAAGACGTCGACGAGCAGCTCGGCCGCCAGCGACCGCCAACCCTCCGCCGCCGCCCCCCTACGCTCGTCGCCCATGGCTCGAGCCTGCGAGCCATGGGAGCCACGAGCCACGAACCGCTGCTGGAGGGCAGAGCGGGCGACGCGCCTCGACCGCCACACGGTCAGCGTGCCGGTTCGGTGGCTGGCCGCGACGAGGAGCTAGAGGGGCGCGCGCGCGCGGCGCCGTTCGTCCGTCGTCTTCGGCCTCGCGCGCGAGTGCCCACCTCTCCGTGCCGCGGCTCGACGGCCGCCGCGTCGATGAAGTCGCGCGTCGCGAGGCGGCCCACACGACAGCCGTAATGCGTCGAGCGGACACGGCCGGCGGCGTTGCACTGCCACTCGCCGACGCCAGTGCAAACTGCTCTAGCACCCACCTCCTAAACGAGGCGCCCAAGAAGAGCGAACTGTAGTGCGAAGAAGGCCAGAAGTGGGCTCTACCCATCGATCGTAGTAGCCGCACGCGCGCAACCGCAACAAGAAGGGTCCATTCGTCATGTGGGGCCCGAGCGACGCATCAAAATTCTCTAACAGTATCTTGTAAAGCTCTGAAGACGCTCCGGCCTTGAAACAAAATTTGAGATGCGGCCGCTGCTCTAAAGCCGCAAGTCGAAGCAGCGCGGGGTCAGCGGTCGACGCCAACGAAACGACTAACCGTGGAAGGCGAAGGCGGCCACCTGCTTTTCGCTGTTGGCGTCGAGGTTTCTGCTGATGCCCGAAACGAGCAGTTGCGTTCCAGCGTCGTTTAGCGCCGACATGATCGGGTAGTGCCGCCAGCTCAGCTCTCGCGCCACGTTTCGCTCGCAGAGCAGCGTCAAGCTCTGCTTCTCCGTCACCCTCCAGACCTGTCGACAGACGAACGGACGAGTCCACTGCACTCGCGCAAGATGTGCCCAGCGAGCTGTCGCACCCTGATCGCGCCGTCCAAGGAGCAGCTACTGAGCAGGCGGCCATGGGGAGCGAACGCGAGGTGCACAACGCGTGCGCCGACCGGATCAATTGCCTGCGTCGGCCGCACCGGCGAGCGCCAGTGGAGCCGCGCGTATTCTGCGAGCCAGCTCTGACGTGGCGGACCGTTGTTCTGAGAGCCGCCCAGGGGCGTGTCGAGCGGGAGTCGGTAGTCGAGGAGAAAGCGGCTAAACGCGCCAACGCAGCGCGGTGAGCGCGCGCGCGCGGGCGCGCGAGACGGCGCTGCGCACCGTCTCCAGAGGCGCTCGTCGCGCGCCACGCAGCGCCAGCGCCGGCAGACGGCCGAGACGACGACGAGCGCGCGGCGGTCGAGCAGCGCGAAGACGTCGACGAGCAGCTCGGCCGCCAGCGACCGCCAACCCTCCGCCGCCGCCCCCCTACGCTCGTCGCCCATGGCTCGAGCCTTTTTTGCACTCAACAGTGATTCCACTTATATTGATGTATAATTATACAGGTAGACTTATATTAGCTATTTCAAATTTACGCGACCGAATATCCCTAACGACCGAAAGTGTGTACGGATAAAGCGCGAATTGGAATGTGGAATGCGCTTGCTTATCGATCATTGTCTACTTTCGCTCCTTCAACACAAATGCGAGCACTCTGCATCAGGTGTCCTGAGTTGAAGCGGCTAGTTACTGCTGCGCTACTACAATGACAGCGGCTAGTTACTGCTGCGCTACTACAATGACAGCGGCTAGTTACTGCTGCGCTACTACAATGACTGCAGGCCAGTGTCTGGCATTCAGCTGCTCTGCTGCTCGAAAGACAATTTTGTGTTTAGTTGCGCGATGTTCGACAATGCTCTGCATAGCGTTCAGCTCAATCGAAATTCATTCACCAGAATTATTGGCCAAAGTGAAACTGCGAACCAAACAACAAATTCGAGCGCTCAGCAGCTCAGAAAGGACAGGGAGAGGTTTTAGAGGAGCACAGCTTTTGAAAGTAAAAGGACATCGCTGACAGAGGTACAGGAAAACCGATTGGTAATCTAATCGTTCCTGGACGGCCGTCAGTGCAGTTGTCGCCGCAATTAGAGAATGCAGCTGACTCTCAACCAGCTCGTACAGGGCTTTTGTTTCCGGGTGGCTTGGGTCTCGCAGTCGAAGTCGTCGTCGGCGACCTCCGAGAGGCGTTTGGCCAGCTTGTACTTGTCGTGCACCTTCTGGACGACTTTCAGCAGTCGAGCGAACCTCGTCTCCTGGCCGAGTTTGAAGAGGAGCTCGTCGACGTCGACGCTCTTGAGAACGGCCATCACGCGCTCGCCGTCTTCGGCGCAGACGGCCGCCGAGAGCTGGTCGCCGTAGTCGCCCAGGAGGCCGCTGCTCGCAAGCAGCTTCACCAATCGTTTGCGTTCCTCCACGTCCTTGAGGGACTTCAGGTCGCGGAGCAGAGGCTCGAGCTCGAGGACGAGTCGCGTCGTCTCGTAGGCGCTGAGGCCCACCTCGGCAACCGCGAGCGCCTTCGAGAGGAACACGCCCAGAGGGTAGAGCAGCACCGGCAGCGCGTCCGCCGTCTCGAGCCCAGGGCCGCCGCAGTCCGAGGCGAGCAGAACGAGCAGCAGCCAAGACCAGCTCGACGACAACAATGTGTCATATCTCGCGATTACGGTATCGCACTGGAAAACGGATGTGATATTCGTGATCAGCACGGTCGATTACATATATCCCAAGCAGAATTGACACTGAATTCTCAAATTCAATCAAACACGTCTGCAAAATTTGCATAACTCACGGATTACTGTAGCTACGGAAAATTCGGCCCTTAAGCGACGGTGAAGTATTTAGAAATGGCATACCGTATTGGTTATTGTATGCAAATGCCTCAGGTCACAGGTTTCGAACGAGCAATGAGCTCTCAATCATCAATGAAGCTCGCAATCACCAGCAGCATCACCAGCAGAAGCACTGTTGCAATAAAAGTCAATAGTGCTAGCCGTGCAAGCTCTTCATCTTCATCTTCATCTTCAGTCTCTGTTGCAGTCGCTGCTGCTACGAACCGCTGCTGGAGGGCAGAGCGGGCGACGCGCCTCGACCGCCACACGGTCAGCGTGCCGGTTCGGTGGCTGGCCGCGACGAGGAGCTAGAGGGGCGCGCGCGCGCGGCTCCTTTCGTCCGTCGTCTTCGGCCTCGCGCGCGAGTGCCCACCTCTCCGTGCCGCGGCTCGACGGCCGCCGCGTCGATGAAGTCGCGCGTCACGAGGCGGCCCACACGACAGCCGTAATGCGTCGAGCGGACACGGCCGGCGGCGTTGCACTGCCACTCGCCGACGCCAGTGCAAACTGCTCTAGCACCCACCTCCTAAACGAGGCGCCCAAGAAGAGCGAACTGTAGTGCGAAGAAGGCCAGAAGTGGGCTCTACCCATCGATCGTAGTAGCCGCACGCGCGCAACCGCAACAAGAAGGGTCCATTCGTCATGTGGGGCCCGAGCGACGCATCAAAATTCTCTAACAGTATCTTGTAAAGCTCTGAAGACGCTCCGGCCTTGAAACAGAATTTGAGCTGCGGCTGCTGCTCTAAAGCCGCAAGTCGAAGCAGCGCGGGGTCAGCGGTCGACGCCAACGAAACGACTAACCGTGGAAGGCGAAGGCGGCCACCTGCTTTTCGCTGTTGGCGTCGAGGTTTCTGCTGATGCCCGAAACGAGCAGTTGCGTTCCAGCGTCGTTTAGCGCCGACATGATCGGGTAGTGCCGCCAGCTCAGCTCTCGCGCCACGTTTCGCTCGCAGAGCAGCGTCAAGCTCTGCTTCTCCGTCACCCTCCAGACCTGTCGACAGACGAACGGACGAGTCCACTGCACTCGCGCAAGATGTGCCCAGCGAGCTGTCGCACCCTGATCGCGCCGTCCAAGGAGCAGCTACTGAGCAGGCGGCCATGGGGAGCGAACGCGAGGTGCACAACGCGTGCGCCGACCGGATCAATTGCCTGCGTCGGCCGCACCGGCGAGCGCCAGTGGAGCCGCGCGTATTCTGCGAGCCAGCTCTGACGTGGCGGACCGTTGTTCTGAGAGCCGCCCAGGGGCGTGTCGAGCGGGAGTCGGTAGTCGCGGAGAAAGCGGCTAAACGCGCCAACGCAGCGGTGAACGCGCGCGCGCGGGCGCGCGAGACGGCGCTGCGCACCGTCTCCAGAGGCGCTCGTCGCGCGCCACGCAGCGCCAGCGCCGGCAGACGGCTGAGACGACGACGAGCGCGCGGCGGTCGAGCAGCGCGAAGACGTCGACGAGCAGCTCGGCCGCCAGCGACCGCCAACCCTCCGCCGCCGCCCCCCTACGCTCGTCGCCCATGGCTCGAGCCTTGTTTGCACTCAAGAGTGATTCCACTTATTGATGTATAATTATACAGGTAGACTTATATTAGCTATTTCTAATTTACGCGACCGAATATCCCTAACGACCGAAAGTGTGTACGGATAAAGCGCGAATTGGAATGTGGAATGCGCTTGCTTATCGATCATTGTCTACTTTCGCTCCTTCAACACAAATGCGAGCACTCTGCATCAGGTGTCCTGAGTTGAAGCGGCTAGTTACTGCTGCGCTACTACAATGACAGCGGCTTTTGTTGCGCTCCTCCAATGAGTGCGGGCGGGTGTCTGGGGTTCTGCTGCTCTGCTGCTCGAAAGACAATTTTGTGTTTAGTTGCGCGATGTTCGACAATGCTCTGCATAGCGTTCAGCTCAATCGAAATTCATTCACCAGAATTATTGGCCAAAGTGAAACTGCGAACCAAACAACAAATTCGAGCGCTCAGCAGCTCAGAAAGGACAGGGAGAGGTTTTAGAGGAGCACAGCTTTTGAAAGTAAAAGGACATCGCTGACAGAGGTACAGGAAAACCGATTGGTAATCTAATCGTTCCTGGACGGCCGTCAGTGCAGTTGTCGCCGCAATTAGAGAATGCAGCTGACTCTCAACCAGCTCGTACAGGGCTTTTGTTTCCGGGTGGCTTGGGTCTCGCAGTCGAAGTCGTCGTCGGCGACCTCCGAGAGGCGTTTGGCCAGCTTGTACTTGTCGTGCACCTTCTGGACGACTTTCAGCAGTCGAGCGAACCTCGTCTCCTGGCCGAGTTTGAAGAGGAGCTCGTCGACGTCGACGCTCTTGAGAACGGCCATCACGCGCTCGCCGTCTTCGGCGCAGACGGCCGCCGAGAGCTGGTCGCCGTAGTCGCCCAGGAGGCCGCTGCTCGCAAGCAGCTTCACCAATCGTTTGCGTTCCTCCACGTCCTTGAGGGACTTCAGGTCGCGGAGCAGAGGCTCGAGCTCGAGGACGAGTCGCGTCGTCTCGTAGGCGCTGAGGCCCACCTCGGCAACCGCGAGCGCCTTCGAGAGGAACACGCCCAGAGGGTAGAGCAGCACCGGCAGCGCGTCCGCCGTCTCGAGCCCAGGGCCGCCGCAGTCCGAGGCGAGCAGAACGAGCAGCAGCCAAGACCAGCTCGACGACAACAATGTGTCATATCTCGCGATTACGGTATCGCACTGGAAAACGGATGTGATATTCGTGATCAGCACGGTCGATTACATATATCCCAAGCAGAATTGACACTGAATTCTCAAATTCAATCAAACACGTCTGCAAAATTTGCATAACTCACGGATTACTGTAGCTACGGAAAATTCGGCCCTTAAGCGACGGTGAAGTATTTAGAAATGGCATACCGTATTGGTTATTGTATGCAAATGCCTCAGGTCACAGGTTTCGAACGAGCAATGAGCTCTCAATCATCAATGAAGCTCGCAATCACCAGCAGCATCACCAGCAGAAGCACTGTTGCAATAAAAGTCAATAGTGCTAGCCGTGCAAGCTCTTCATCTTCATCTTCATCTTCAGTCTCTGTTGCAGTCGCTGCTGCTACGAACCGCTGCTGGAGGGCAGAGCGGGCGACGCGCCTCGACCGCCACACGGTCAGCGTGCCGGTTCGGTGGCTGGCCGCGACGAGGAGCTAGAGGGGCGCGCGCGCGCGGCTCCTTTCGTCCGTCGTCTTCGGCCTCGCGCGCGAGTGCCCACCTCTCCGTGCCGCGGCTCGACGGCCGCCGCGTCGATGAAGTCGCGCGTCACGAGGCGGCCCACACGACAGCCGTAATGCGTCGAGCGGACACGGCCGGCGGCGTTGCACTGCCACTCGCCGACGCCAGTGCAAACTGCTCTAGCACCCACCTCCTAAACGAGGCGCCCAAGAAGAGCGAACTGTAGTGCGAAGAAGGCCAGAAGTGGGCTCTACCCATCGATCGTAGTAGCCGCACGCGCGCAACCGCAACAAGAAGGGTCCATTCGTCATGTGGGGCCCGAGCGACGCATCAAAATTCTCTAACAGTATCTTGTAAAGCTCTGAAGACGCTCCGGCCTTGAAACAGAATTTGAGCTGCGGCTGCTGCTCTAAAGCCGCAAGTCGAAGCAGCGCGGGGTCAGCGGTCGACGCCAACGAAACGACTAACCGTGGAAGGCGAAGGCGGCCACCTGCTTTTCGCTGTTGGCGTCGAGGTTTCTGCTGATGCCCGAAACGAGCAGTTGCGTTCCAGCGTCGTTTAGCGCCGACATGATCGGGTAGTGCCGCCAGCTCAGCTCTCGCGCCACGTTTCGCTCGCAGAGCAGCGTCAAGCTCTGCTTCTCCGTCACCCTCCAGACCTGTCGACAGACGAACGGACGAGTCCACTGCACTCGCGCAAGATGTGCCCAGCGAGCTGTCGCACCCTGATCGCGCCGTCCAAGGAGCAGCTACTGAGCAGGCGGCCATGGGGAGCGAACGCGAGGTGCACAACGCGTGCGCCGACCGGATCAATTGCCTGCGTCGGCCGCACCGGCGAGCGCCAGTGGAGCCGCGCGTATTCTGCGAGCCAGCTCTGACGTGGCGGACCGTTGTTCTGAGAGCCGCCCAGGGGCGTGTCGAGCGGGAGTCGGTAGTCGAGGAGAAAGCGGCTAAACGCGCCAACGCAGCGCGGTGAGCGCGCGCGCGCGGGCGCGCGAGACGGCGCTGCGCACCGTCTCCAGAGGCGCTCGTCGCGCGCCACGCAGCGCCAGCGCCGGCAGACGGCCGAGACGACGACGAGCGCGCGGCGGTCGAGCAGCGCGAAGACGTCGACGAGCAGCTCGGCCGCCAGCGACCGCCAACCCTCCGCCGCCGCCCCCCTACGCTCGTCGCCCATGGCTCGAGCCTTTTTTGCACTCAACAGTGATTCCACTTATATTGATGTATAATTATACAGGTAGACTTATATTAGCTATTTCTAATTTACGCGACAGAATATCCCTAACGACCGAAAGTGTGTACGGATAAAGCGCGAATTGGAATGTGGAATGCGCTTGCTTATCGATCATTGTCTACTTTCGCTCCTTCAACACAAATGCGAGCACTCTGCAGCAGGTGTCCTGAGTTGTAGCGGCTAGTTACTGCTGCGCTACTACAATGACTCCAGGCCAGTGTCTGGCATTCAGCTGCTCTGCTGCTCGAAAGACAATTTTGTGTTTAGTTGCGCGTGTTCGACAATGCTCTGCATCGCGTTCAGCTCAATCGAAATTCATTCACCAGAATTATTGGTCAACGTGAAACTGCGAACCAAACAACAAATTCGAGCGCTCAGCAGCTCAAAAAGGGCAGGGAGAGGTCTTAGTGGAGCACAGTTTTTGAAAGTAAATGGACATCGCTGACAGAGGTACAGAAAAACCGATTGGTATTAATTTAATCGTTCCTCCTAGACGGCTGTCAGTGCAGTCGTCGCCGCAATTAGAGAATGCAGCTGACTCTCAACCAGCTCGTACAGGGCTTTTGTTTCCGGGTGGCTTGGGTCTCGCAGTCGAAGTCGTCGTCGGCGACCTCCGAGAGGCGTTTGGCCAGCTTGTACTTGTCGTGCACCTTCTGGACGACTTTCAGCAGTCGAGCGAACCTCGTCTCCTGGCCGAGTTTGAAGAGGAGCTCGTCGATGTCGACGCTCTTGAGAACGGCCATCACGCGCTCGCCGTCTTCGGCGCAGACGGCCGCCGAGACCTGGTCGCCGTAGTGGGCCAAGAGGCCGCTGCTCGCCAGCAGCTTTACCAATCGTTTGCGCTCTTCCACGTCCTTGAGCGACTTCAGGTCGCGGAGCAGAGGCTCGAGCTCGCGGACGAGTCGCGTCGTCTCGTAGGCGCTGAGGCCCACCTCGGCGACCGCGAGCGCCTTCGAGAGGAACACGCCCAGGGGGTAGAGCAAAACCGGCAGCGCGTCCGCCGTCTCCAGTCCAGGGCCGCCGCAATCCGAGGCGAGCAGTGCAAGAAGCAGCCAAGACGACCACGTCTTCATGATCGACGAACGAGGCTGTATGGCTGGTGACTCGTGTCAGAGCTCGACAAGCTGACCGAACACGGGAGGTCCACGACTCATTAGTCTGGAGAAGCGTGTTTTTACGTTCCTCTTTTAAGGTTGCCGCCCGCATACGACAGCCATCGTCAGGACATGTGGAGGCGTTCCTTCATTCGTGTGTGCGCAGACAAGTTTTGGCCAGCCGGCTTGCCATTGTCTCGCCCGCGCGTTTTCGTACCGCTACTGTACCCAGTTTTTGTTTTATGCAATGCTGTGTCGCTTACCCCTTGTCCCTGCACAAATACACATTTGGTTAGGTAGTCGATAATACATTTCCAAATCGGGCGATCGACCCTCTGGTCTGTGAAGACTGCGGACTTCGGCCTTTATTTGGCCTTCCATTCATCTTGCTGAAAGCGCCAGCAGAAGGGGGCGGGGCGGTGTACTCTATGACGACCTCTGGTGTTGTAGGCTCTGCAATGCACAGATCACCGCTTTTAGACGCACTACCCTGGAGTCTGGGATGGGAATTACTTACCTACATAGTATAGCCCTAAATTTCCATGTATACCTGTACTTGTACCTCTGCAGCCTTTCCTTCCACAGCAAGCTACCGTGTTTGAGAGAATAGAGTGCCAAGCGCGGACACTCTCAGCCCCTGCGTCGACTGCCGACTCGTCTGCAGCCGTCGTCAGGGCCAGCCCGATTGAAGAAAAAGAAGAAGCTACCGTATGCTGTCTTCTCGCCACATAATGATTTTACGTGTACGTGGCGTGGGAGGGAGAGTGATATGGATGGCGCATGGTTTGCTATGCGCACGAACATCGTGCATGGGAGTTTATATACCGCCAACGTGATGTACAATCTGTAGGTATTCAACATTTTCAATGGCAATGAACTTGAGACACGAGAATAACACGTCATGCATCTTGCATTTGTTTCTTTGCGCAACAATAAATCTGTAGAGACCATACTGCTTCAGTGTAAATTAGCCAACAATTTGAATACGATTGCTGCAATAGTAGAGCTTGTAGTATACAAACCATGATTTGTGCGCCATTGTCTACTTCATTGCCGCGTCGTTGGCTACCGACGAAGGAGGCGCGTGTCCTGCGTGAGTGACTTCGGCGTTTGGAAAAAAGGCGAACTCGACCGCATCCTTGCTTTCCGGTGCTGGCAGTTGGGAGCGGTTCGCCGCCAACCGGCACGAGTTCGAGTCGGTGACGATCGTGGCCGAGTGCGCCTCGGTTGGGACCGTCTTCTACTCGTCGAGCAGCGCGATGCTCGCGCAGGCGGCGAGGACGCGCAACAAAGCCGACTGTCGCGTCGCGCTGACGTCCCAACTGACGGCGAGCAGACGAATTCTGCTCTGGGGCAAGAGCAGCGCGCGCTGTACCTCAAGGGCGTCGCGTTCGACTGCCTCCGCTGCCAATGCCAGTCTGGAGAGCTGACGGCACTTACTCGCTCCTCTAGAGTCCTGCCGGCCCAACTACGGACACGACAGCAGCTGTCGGCAGGAGCAAATGCCAGTCAGATATCTCTGTCGCCAACTC
Organism: Paralinhomoeus sp. GSCO2_6; assembly: GCA_030248085.1. Lineage (NCBI taxonomy): Eukaryota > Metazoa > Nematoda > Chromadorea > Monhysterida > Linhomoeidae > Paralinhomoeus > Paralinhomoeus sp. GSCO2_6. The sequence continues at coordinate 17,897 of JASAMY010001790.1, read as the reverse complement.
TTTCAACAAGCAATGCGACTGCGCCCGAGACGACCACTGAAGCGGACACTACTCCTACGATGACGATGACTGCGCTCGTCGCTCCGACGGCTCCACATCAACGCGGTCAGCTCCGCCAGGGGTGCATGCGCTAATCGCGTGCTGGGCGCGCCCCCACCGCCGGTCCACCCCTCCGAGCGCTCACTGACTCGAGCCGAGCGCTGCCTCCTCGCTCAGCTACGGACGGGCCACTGCCGCCTGCTGCGCAGCTACTGCACACGGCTGGACCCAGACATTGATGCTGCCTGCCCTCTGTGTGGGGCGGCAGTACACGACACCAGGCATCTCTTTGACTGCCCGGGCGCGGACAGCAGCGGACTCAGCGTCCGCTCACTATGGGACGCACCGGTCGACGCCGCCCGTTTCCTCAAGGAAAAATGGAACGCTCTCTGCAATTAACAACAACAACAACGATGACGATGACGAGCGCTGCCATTTCGAGGACTCTGACCGACCTTCACGAAACGGACAGTTCCGCTCCGACTGCCGACTACCGTAAACCCTATAATTAGCCCCCCGGGGGCTAATTTTTTCGTTCGAGCTCTAGGAGGGTGTATAATTATGGGGGGGGGGGCTAATTATAGGGGGGGGGCTTATAAACTGGAAGTTTCGATGAGTGGGAAGATGTGTGGACAAAAAGGCGCGTGGAGGCGATTTTTAAGGGAAAAAGGCGCTGTGCGTGCACACACGTTGGTACACTCTAACACACTCTCACACAGTCTCACATGCCCATACCTGTACATACATACACATACGCGACCATACATACACCCAGACATGGAAACATGTGCCTTTTAGACGATGGTTCATTTAGAGAGGGGGCGTAATTATAGGGGGGGGGCTTATATAGGGAAGGGGGGCTAATTATAGGGTTTACGGTACGTCGACTTCGACGAGACGACTGAAAACCCGGCGGCTGCGCGCGATTCGTCGTCGTCAAGAGAAAGTGAAGGGCAGAGATACGTCGCCGAGTGGCCAGCCGACTGGCCGGTGGACGGGCCTTGGCACGGCTGGGGCGTCATGGGGACCACGCTCCCGTACAGTAGAAGCAGCAGCACACGGCTCAGGTTGGGCAGCACCGATCCTTCGGCGGCAAGCGGAGTCGAGGACTCGCCTGGACGGCGACGCACTCGGCTGCGGCGGCGGCGTCGCTGCTGCTGACGCTCGGATGTGTGCTCGTACTGTCCCTCGCCATCCTCCTCTCCGCGTGCCGGCGTCGACGCGCCAACGACGACGACGACGACGACGACGACGGACAAAGTCTGACCGATGATCACATCGGCTGACCATGGAAAACAGATTCCACGGAAGTAAACAAACGACTATTGTACACGTACATGTAGCTTTACCGAACGCGTCGTCATCAGCGTTGCTACGAGAAAGTGAACCGATTTTGCGAAACAAACGGAACAAACAAACTCGATGAGCGCAGCTCCCTGAGCGGCGACTGAGATAATGCATTGTTGTGTGTTCGTCAACTGCGTTTAGCTGGTGACACGTCGAGACGGGTAATCAGTGATTTCGTTTTGAACGATGGTGAAAATTTGAGCAATAAAGGTCGGTATATGAGTCTGAACTATGTACAAATTGCAACTATTTCGGTTGCATATCGCGGCAGATATGCCGCTAATGCCGATGATATGCAAGCCAATGAAATCGCCACACTTACGCGGGCCACCCTGTATGTTGCATACAATCCATGCTCACTTCTGTAATTCCCACACTTTCTCATGCAGCTGCATTCAAAGGCACGGTCGCGCGGGTTCACTGTTCGCCTTGTCCCAGACACGAAGCCAACGAATGCGTCGCTGAATTTGCCGGCACTTTGCAAGTCGGCACGTCTTCCACTTAAGCGCTTTCACAGGCGCGTGCCATTGATAACGCCGCCGCTTTGGTCACTTCACAGCACAGCAGACACCGCGCGCGTCTGCGCGTTCGTGTGTGTGTGTGTGTGCGTGTGCGTGTGTGTGTGTGTGTGCGTGCGTGCGTGCGTGCGTGTGTGTGTGTGTGTGTGTGTGTGTGTGTGTGTGTGTGTGTGTGTGTGTGTGTGTGTGTGTGTGTGTGTGTGTGTGTGTGTGTGTGTGTGTGTGTGTGTGTGTGTGTGTGTGTGTGTGTGTGTGTGCCGAAGGTCTTTTGCGGTTAGAGGGCGCGCTTATCTCGGTCCGCTCAGTAAAAGCATTGTTCATAGCTGCTCAGAGCCCAGTCGTGATGCAGACTGTAAGTCAGGATACTGCGTGCGCTGAGTGCTTCACGCACAACTTCTGCTGTCACAACTTCTGTGCCTCATTGTGTCGCTCACATCTCAGAACATGCAGTGTCATGTGTGCGTGCGTACATACGTATCCCTTCGCTGACTATCAAAGTTGTGTGCACCATGTCAGCTTGGCCCGATGCCAGATTGTTGCGAAAATGGCACATCCAGTGTGTATTTATGTGTGCAAATATTGCAACTCATTGTGCAAGCAGGGAACGCTACACACTATGGTGTGGCTACGTTTAGCCCTAACTAACAGGTGGAATGCAATGTCTGCAGCCCAGCAGACAGACGGTGAGTGGACGTCGATTTTTCTCGACTTTGATCACAGTCAGCAGCATGGTATATGTACGTGATCAGTCTGTACATTAATACACGGTACAACCGTGTGTGTGTGTGTTGTGCGCACAGTGACTTTTTAAATTATGCAAACGCACGCAGAGTCTACAAATTCATCGTTCTTTGTCCGTAATTATGCTATCTACAAGTCGTTTGCGTATAAGCCAAGTACATGTACGTTAGGTACCACTCCGCTGCGCTGAATAGATGATTCAGGAGGTATGTGTATTGCGATGGTCTCAAACATTCTCTTACTCTAAGGGGTATTTAATGCTGTCTTCCAAGTCACGATGCAATTGCAAAGGGCAGGCGCACAAAAGATTTGGCTTTTCCGACCCGCTAGCAGAACTCGCTTTGCGATTGGACCACGTATACAGTGTATCTATATTACTAAAGCACAATGTTTGTCTGTCTGTGTGTGTGTGTGTGTGTCTGCAACGCAGCCCAGAGAGTTGTGCTGGATGGATTGAGCTGAAATTTTGCATGAAGCTGCCTTGGCACATTTCACCGTCAAAATAAGAGTGGCACTTCTGAAACTACCGTAATCCGTGAGTTATGCAAATTTCGCATACGTGTTTGATCGAATTTGAGAATTCAGTGTCAATTCTGCTTGGGATATATGTAATCGACCGTGCTGATCACGAATATCACATCCGTTTTCCAGTGCGATACGGTAATCGCGAGATACGACGCATTGAATATGCAAATTGCGTTTGATCGAATTTGAGAATTCAGTGTCAAATCTGCTTGGGATATATGTAATCGACCGTGGTGATCACGAATATCGCCATCCGTTTTCTAACGCGCTACCGTAATCACGAGATATAGCATTATCCTTTTCTACAGTAGTATGACTGGTTGTGGGTTCTGTCTGCAATGCAGCACAGAGTTCTGCTGGATGGATTGAGCTTGAGCTGAAATTTTGTATGAAGCTTGCTTGGCACATTTTACCATCAAAATAGAGTGGCACTGCTGAAGCTATCGTAATCCATGCGTTATGCAAATATAAATAAATTATATGATAATACAGCACATTTTATGCGTGCTTCTGACTTATCAGAAGTGTTTAGAAAGCAGTTCTGTACAGATCAATGGTGTAGTGGTTATAATGTCCGTTACTTTTCTGGAGGTCCTGGGATCAAACCTCTGCCATAAAAATACTTGTAACTTTTTTGTTTATAACTTTTTTGTTTTACACGTGTTTATGCTATAAAAACTTCAAACTTTTTACTTTGTTTTAAAGGTGTTAACGCTATAAAAACTTGTATTACACGCACATGCACGCACGCACGCACGCACGCACGCGCGCGCGCGCGCACGCACGCACATGGACATGGACACGCGCACGCACGCACATTCACGCACGCGCACGCACGCACGCACGCACGCACGCACGCAGCACGCACGCACGCACGGACTCGCGAGTGGGCGCACGCACGCGCGTGTACGTGTCAGCGTTTTAGTGGTGCGTTGTTTCAGTTTTTCTTGGCATTGAGCACTGATCGTCGACGCCTTAAACGTAATAAATGAAATATTGTGGTGCGTTTCGCCCGGTCCAATGACCCAATGAACTTGGATTTCCCCGAAAAAGAAAACGGCTGAAAACAATTTATGCGTCCGCGTCCCCTGCTGCGTCCGATAAAAACTTTCTGAATTTTATACTTTGCTTAGGCTTAGTCCAGACTTTGCTTAGGCTTTTGCTTAGGCTTTGATTTGGCTTAGGCTTATGCTTTGCTTAGGCTTAGGCTTGGGCTTAGGCTTCGCTTAGGTTTCGGACGCAGCGGACGCGGACGCAACAATGCTGTGCATGCGCCGCCCACTGCGCGGTAGGCTGCTATAAATAATTGAACCGCTCAACATTTGAGCGCCATTGCAAAACTAAATAATACATTTCTTTTGAAGCTCCTTGACCGCTCTGTAGAACTCGTCAAAATTTGTGAATGGCCTCTCTTCCTCTTTGAGCGACTTGCCAAAGTGGCGCTCTCATCCTGCCTGCTTGTGCAAGGCCTTTGGACCTGGTCTAATCTAGGATCTCGGTCCGACGCTTCCGATTCCATTCCAGCGCGCCGTGGGCGGGCGGTTTTCGACGGGCTTGGGCTTTTGTCTTCCTTACGTCGTCTTTTTTGGCAAAACACAGCCGATCGGAAAGCTGCAGCGCTGCGCCTGCAGATCACGATGCATGAACATATGTGAGCAACCATGCAGATTACAAAAAAGCCAATTATTATTAGCTGGTTCTGAAGGGCTTATTAAAACAATTAGCCTGCCGCCACTAAATATGGGATTTATGGTGTCTGCTAAAGATGGTATAGTGCCAAATTTTTACTATCGAATGTAATGACTGGAGATGTAATGACGCATTAATAAAGCGTTACAACAAATAAAAGGTAAACTGTTTTCCTGTATTGCAGAAGTGCATTGGTTGCATTGGTTGACTTCCTTTGGCTTTTGCTGCAGCACTTTACAGATTCGTCATTGTTGCTTCTCAACTGAGCATTTGCAGCATGATTTTATGACACATTGTTTTGATGATGAGTCATCACAGAGTACATGAAAATCAGGGTGTACGCGTCAGCGTACAACCCTAATATGTGACGACTTCTCAATGCGGGTTTTTGAATTTTCGATCGCCTATAACTTTTGATTGCCTGAACGGATTTCGGCGCGTTATAGCTCAAACAAACCGCCTTCTTCAGGGGCATCGAACGCGCCATGACGCGTTTCCTTGTTTTGCGGCAAGGGGGCGATACCTCCAAAAATGTTGTGAAAACGCGGGTTTTTTTTTTTCTCTTGTTCTCTGCCACTTTTTTGGACCGCCGCTCCTGAACGCCCGTAGCGATTGGGCTGAAACTTGGCACGGATACGCAGCCTATGGTGGCAATTTCTACCTCAAATGCATTTGCTCCTAGTTGCTTCCAGTCTTGAGTTATGGCCGATTTTGCCCGATTTTTTGGACATAGCCGTTTTTTCAGCCAAAATTTTGTTCGCTATAGGCGCCTCAACCGCTCGTCACAGAGATTCGCTATAATGGTGAAAGTTGATGCCCCACACATGTAGTATTTCCCGTTGAGCAAATTTTGCGGCTCCGACGTCCATGTCGCCATAGCCGAATTTTTTTGATAGTTCCGACAAGAGTAAAACTCCAAAAAATGCCATGTAAACCCCCAATTTTTCTTCGATTTTCGTGAACAATACGTCAAGGCGAGTCCTCGGTAATCAATGTCTTGAAAGTTCCATCGCTGGATAATGAGATATGAGCTCCTGAACCTTCAAAAAATGATTTTTTTTTAATTTTTTTTTTAATAATTTTTTTGTTAATGTAATCGGGATGAAACTTTGTAAGCATACGCTGGATGCAATCAGAAATTAATCCCCCAAACGGATTCTTTCTAAATGCCCACAATCTTAAGATCTGGAATATTTAGTAACGTAGGGTCTTGGACAACTAATCGAGAGGTCGCGGGTTCGAATCCCGCTGGCGCCTCTGCCATCTCCTGTAAACCAATCAATACTGCGTTATCCCAGTGTCCTTTCCTGCCCCACCCATGTTGGTCCCACGACTCACCCTACATTTTTTTCAGTTTTTTTCGTTTTTCTTTTTAGATGCTAAAATTTTTTTTGGCTGAGTTCATGAAAGCAGTGAACATCAAGTGCTTGTGTGATGTGCACTCTCATGTGCAACCTCACAAGGCGCGCGCGCGCGCACGCACGCACGCACGCACGCACGCACGCACGCGCGCACGCACGCTGGCACTCTCGCACGCACGCACCGACACACGTCCGCGCTCTGGCACGCACGTCCGCACTCTCGCACGCACTCTCGCACGCACGCACGCGCGCGCGGGCGCGCGCGCACACGCACGCACGACCGCATCGACGCACGTCTGCACTATGGCGCGCACGTCCGCACTCTCGCACGCACGCACGCGCGCGCACGCACGCACGCACGCACGCACGCACGCATATACGCACGCACGCACGCACGCACGCACGCACGCACGTACGCACGCACGCACGCACTTTTGTACGTATGTACGCATGCACTTTCGTACGCATGCACACACACACGCACGCACGCCGTAGTTGACCACCATCTTGGCCGCGCAGAGGGCCGCGTAGGACGCGTCCTCAACGAGCATGCTGGTGGTGGTGGCGTCCTCGTGGTCGGGCTTGGGGTAATGAGCGCGTCACGCGCCATACGCTGGTGTTCCGCCCCTGAGTTGTCGAGCACGTGCCACTCGAGTTGTGGTGCCACTCGAGGAGTTGCAGCACGTCCTTGGTGTCCGAGACGTTGCCCAGGAAGGAAGGTGTTTGTAAAGAAATTATACAGTTTGAGAACCTGTACACTGTACGCATTTTTAATTTAATACGACGTTTCGGCTACGACACTCGCGCCATAGTGAGGAAGTGCCTATTTGAGATTATTTAGGTGCACTTTTCCTTCTGACACCCTTTTCCTTTCCCTTCAAATCTGCTTACACCCCCCCCCCCCAGAATGGTCTCCAACGTCCACCCCCACTTCAAAACCCGGTTACATGTATGCTACTGCGGTAGGGAAACTCACGCCCCTAGTGTGTGTGCCCTTTATTGGCACCTGAAATCCGTACACGCGTGGGTGCACATTTTGTAGATACCAATACGAAAAAACACTGTATTAAGGAAAAATTTGCAGGCAGCTGCAAAAAAGGGGAATATGTGACTCTGTAGACAGAAGTTGAGCTTGAAAAGAAGAAAATGGTATTCACGCATTGCTGAAGTCCACTTTGAAAAACCATTGTATAACAGCATTGCAGTTGACGTGGAGTCCACTTTGAAAAACGATTGTATAAGAGCATACAATGGTATGAACAATCAATTTGCTTGTCACATATTCGGCGTTTTAGCGTGAGCTATTTGGCATATTTCATTTTGGACAGCAGTCATGCTAGCAACATCACTGTTGTCCAGCTAAAAGTGACACACATACAACTCCCCTAAGCACATTGCAGGTACAACTAAAAACCATAAGCGCAACTGGATTCTTGGTGTGGTGTGGTATGTATTTCAAATTTCCATCCATTAACACAACAAATTTCTGTTACTGTGATACAAAAATCAGTTTTCCCGATTCCAGACTGCGCATATGTTTGCAGAATAGAACAATTTGTAGGTATCGTAATTCGAAATGTGATAGAATCAAAATATTCTATTCATTGGATCATCATTTCCAACTTACAAAATATTTCGGTGTCTATGTACGTGCGTGCGTGTGCACACGCGTATCAGTGCATGCGTAGGTAGGTATGCGCTTTTATGCTAAGTGCCACTGAATTCTGTCATCATGAAGTGAGCGCTAAAAACGCCGAATATGTGACAAGCAAATTGATTGTTCATACCATTGTATGCTCTTATACAATCGTTTTTCAAAGTGGACTCCACGTCAACTGCAATGCTGTTATACAATGGTTTTTCAAAGTGGACTTCAGCAATGCGTGAATACCATTTTCTTCTTTTCAAGCTCAACTTCTGTCTACAGAGTCACATATTCCCCTTTTTTGCAGCTGCCTGCAAATTTTTCCTTAATATTAATATTGAACCACTTTGGAGCACTTTGCAAGCAGGAGTCCTGAGTTGAAGCGGCTAGTATATATATATGTCTCTTCGACAAACCCAGTCGTTCTCCTGTTGCATCATCAGTACCGGAGCCAACGATGAACGGATGCCACCGCTTTGACTGACTCAACCTTTGCGCTGACTTGTTTATCAAGGCGCAGCAAGTTCGCTACTCGTGAAGGGTGTGCGCGATAAGGACCCAGCTCGTCTGCGCTCGCGCACTAAGACCGTCATTTCTCCCGGATTTCGTGCCACAACAAATTTTCCATCCACAACAGTAGCGTGTAGGTCTCAGCTACCCTGTGCTTTTGTTCAACTCGTTTTCTTCAAACATGTGCGCTGTCATGTGCAATGTGCCTTCGCAAAACAGTAAGATTTATACAATGTCCTGTTATTGTATTTTGAAGCGCTTTCCGAGACACATAACTTCAGCAAACAAGGGTGTGCGGTATTTATTAAAGATTAAAGTGCGGCATAAGAACTGTGCTGTCGATGCGCCCTTCAGTGCTTCACCACAAGTGCCTCATACTGTAGTTGTTGTTGTGGGTTTTGGTGTCTTGCACCGTATGTGTGTTGCGAATGTCAACTGCCCCCAGCAGCTTGTTGTATCTGTGAATAGGTTTGCCAGTTGATCCATGCTTGCAATGAGTCCATTCCCAATGCGGTGACGTGGTCTTTGCCGGGCACGGAAAAGCCTATCCGATTGGCAATTGTTAGCCCCGTCAAGCTGGTATACCTATGTATGCTACGGTAGGGCAGGTTCCGCAGCTAGAATTTAGATGAGCCGCTTCGGCTTGGCGTCTCAGAACTAAACGTGTAAGTAAGTACATATTAAGGAAAAATTTGCAGGCAGCTGCAAAAAAGGGGAATATGTGACTTCCGTAGAGCTGAAGTCCACTTTGAAAAAAGATTGTATAAATAAGAGCATTGCAGTGGAGTCCACTTTGAAAAACGATTGTATAACAGCATTGCAGTTGATGTGGAGTCCATTTTGAAAAACGATTGTATAAGAGCATGCAATGGTATGAACAATCAATTTGCTTGTCACATATTCGGCGTTTTTAGCGCTCGCTACATGATGACAGAATACAGTTTCAGATGACAGAATGAATAGAATATTTTGATTCTACCACAGTTCGAATTACGATACCTACAAATTGTTCTATTCTGCAAACATACGTGCAGTCTGGAATTGGGATAACTGATTCTTTGAAGCACAGTAACAGAAATTTGTTGTGTTAATGGATGGAGAATATGCACAACAGGCACTTCAGGTATAATTTAAGGAGCTGTTCTACAAACACAATCTACATTACCGTTTCGAAACTTCTCATTTACCTGTCCTTTGAGAATCCGTAATCAGCAGCATTGAAATACATACCACACCACACCAAGAGTCCAGTTGCGCTTATGGTTCTTAGTTCTATCTGCAATGTGCGTAGGGCAGTGGTGTGTGTCACTTTTAGCTGGGCAACAGTGATGTCACTAGAATGACTGTTGTCCGAAATGAAATATGCCAAAATAGCTCACGCTAAAAACGCCGAATATGTGACAAGCAAATTGATTGTTCATACCATTGCATGCTCTTATACAATCGTTTTTCAAAATGGACTCCACATCAACTGCAATGCTGTTATACAATCGTTTTTCAAAGTGGACTCCACTGCAATGCTCTTATTTATACAATCTTTTTTCAAAGTGGACTTCAGCTCTACGGAAGTCACATATTCCCCTTTTTTGCAGCTGCCTGCAAATTTTTCCTTAATACAGTGTTTTTTCGTATTGACATGTACGAAATGTGCTCCCACGCATGCACGGATTTCGGGTGCAAACAAGGTGCACAAAACAGGGGGCGTGAGTTTCCCTACCACAGTAGCATACATGTAACCGGGTTTTTGAAGTGGGTGGGGGGGGACGCCAGAGACCATTCTGTGGGGGGAGGGGGTGTCGTAGCCGAAACGTCGTATTAAATAAAAATGTGTACAGTGTACAAGTTCAAAACTGTAGAATTTCTTTACAAACACCTTCCTTCCTGGGCAACGTCTCGAACACCAAGGACGTGCTGCAACTCCTCGAGTTACAGAATCAGGGGCTGAACACCAGCGAGTGGCGCGTGACGCGCTCGTTACCCCAAGCCCGACCACGAGGACGCCACCACAACCAGCATGCTCGTTGAGGACGCGTCCTATGCCACCCTCTGCGCGGCCAAGATGGTGGTCAACTACGGCGTGCGTGCGTGCGTGCATGCGTGCGTGCATGCGTGCGTGCGCGCGTGCGTGCGTGCATGCGTACGAAAGTGCGCGAGTGCGTGCATGCGAGAGTGCGGGCGTGCTTGCGTGCGTCGGTGTGTGCGTGCGCGCATGCAAGAGTGCGGGCGGACGTGCGTGCGTGCGTGCGTGCGTCAGTGCGTGCGTGCGTGCGTGCGTGCGTGCGTGCGTGCGTGCGTGCGTGCGTGCGTGCGTGCATGAATGTGTGTCTTGTGAGGTTGCACATAAAGCCCATCCCAAAAGCACTTGAAGTCAGCCAAAAAATATTTTAACATCTGAAAAGAAAAACGAAAAAACTGAAAAAATGCAGGGTGGTTCATGGGAACAACATGGGTGGGGCAGGAAGGGACACTGGGGTAACGCAATATTGATTGGTTTTTAAGAGATGGCAGAGACGCCAGCGGGAGTCGAACCCGCGACCTCTCGATTTGTTGTCCAAGACGCAACATTACTAAGTGTTCCGGATCTCAAGATTGTGGGCATTTAGGAAGAATCCATTTGGGGGATTAATTTCTGATTGTATACAGCATATGTTTGCAAAGTTTCATGCCGATTACTTTAACAAAAAAATTATAAAAAAAAAATAAAAATAAAATCATTTTTTGAAGGTTTAGGAGCTCATATCTCATTATCCAGTGATGAAACTTTAAAAACATTGACACCGATGACTCGCCTTGACGTATTGTTCACGAAAATTAAAAAAAAATTGGGGGTTTACATGGCATTTTTTGGAGTTTTACTCTTGTCGGAACTATCAAAAAAATTCGGCTATGGCGACATGGAAGTCGGAGCGACCTGAATTGCTGAAAGTGAAATGCTACATGTCTGGGCGGTCAACTTTCACCATTATAGCAAATCTCTCCGATGAGCGGTTGAAGCGCCTATAGCTGACAAAGTTTTGGCTGAAAAAACGGCTATGTCCAAAAAAACGGGAAAAATCGGCCATAACTCAAGACTGGAAGCAACTAGGAGCAAATGCATTTGAGGTAGAAATTGCCACCATAGACTGCGTATCCATGCCAAGTTTCAGCCCAATCGCTAGCGGCGTTCAGGAGCGGCGGTCCAAAAAAGTGGCAGAGAACACGAAAAAAAAAAAAACCCGCGTTTTCACAACATTTTTGGAGGTATCGCCCCCTTGCAGCAAAACAAGGAAACGCGTTATGGCGCGTTCGATGCCCCAGAAGAAGGCGGTTCGTTTGAGCTATAACGCGTCCAAATCCGTTCAGGCAATCAAAAGTTATAGGCGATCGAAAATTCAAAAATCCGCATTCAGAAGTCGTCACATATTAGGGTTGTACGCTGACGCGTACACCCTGATTACGTCCTGCCAGTGCCGGAGTCACGACGAAATAGAGAGTTGACGGATGCCGAACCCTGTTCCGGCTCCGCTGCCGTCACTGTGTTTCGAGCTCGACCGTACGCTTTCGCTTCGCTTCTCACGTCATTTATTTCGTCAGCTCTGCAGCATGAAATCAGGGCTCGGCATCGTAGCAACCCGTCAGGCCGAGCCATCCATTCCCCCGGCAGGGCATATATCAGCGCACCCTCGCGTCGTTTGGCACGCACGCACGCTCACACCCTGCTTTTTCCGACGGCTGTCGTCCTCGTCGTCATGCGTTCCGCGGCTAGGCTGACTCGTCGTCGCCGTCGTCGTCGGCCATCACAAACGAGCTCTGCGCCGCTTGCGACAATTTCCCGTAACGACCCTGTTGTTGACATTTCTTTGCGCGAGCGCGCACGCATTGAGATAAGGACGCGCGGCGGGTCTTCGTCGGGCGGGGCGGCGCCTCTTTTACGGGCGCCCGACTTCGTCGACTAGCGACGGAAACAAACAAACACGCCAGCGCGCGCGACCGCGACCATAACTATCAGGGGGCCTCTCCCTCACAATTCCTGGATTTCGCGTAGAATGCGTCGCGTGAACTTGCGGCGGAAATTTTCGTTGCCGACACTCGCGTGGCCCAACGCGACAGTTATGCAGGTGCGTTTACGCCCGCGTGCCCCCTTTTCACGCGGACGCGGAAACATGTTTTAATTTACACAGGTTCAAAAACGCTCTGTAGTTTTCACGCGACAGCAGATTACGCGACCAAATTTTTTTAGACCGCCCGCGCGACATGTCTTTGCAGGTACGAGCGTAATAGGTACATGTAGATGCATGTAGATACGTATAGCTACAGTAGGTACATACATAAGTACATAGTACGTAGGTACATGTTGAGCAGTACATGTAGAGTGTGAAGCGGTACGGTACAGTAGGGTAGGGTACACCAACTATGTATGGGTGTACATTTCAGTTTGTGGCTGTTGCCTGCAGCAGCTTCTTCGTCGTTGCGCACGCACGCATGCACGTACCTTTTTTTGCAGCCACCTGCAAATCTTTCCTTAATACAGTGTTTTTTCGTAAGACAAACATCGATACGTAAAACCTATGCACGCACGCACGCACGCGCTGGGCGTTACTTGCAATGCAAATGGCTTGACGTATATGCGCGTACAATGGCGAGATCGAATCCACTCAACGCCGAGATGTTTTGGAGGGAGGGGGGGGGGGGGGGGGGGGGGGGGGGGGGTAAATTGCTGTACGCAAATGCATACAGTAATGATGATACATTTACATTATGTGCGTGTCCGTATGTGCACATACAGTTGTGCTAAATTACTGGGTTCATAGCATTAGCATAGTGATGTAAAGTATGAAATGACTAGGTGGTCAACTTTTGTGTTTTAGCCAGTGATCCGACCTAACCATATCGATACATATATATATCGATTTTCCCGAAAGTGAAAATATTTTTTGTGGAATGAAATGTTTCCCACCAATCGGTAATCAACTTTATTATTGACCTCAAAGCCATCCGAGCTAACCACACCGAAATATTGCCATTTTACATCATTGGTGGGTATAATGGGGAGATGTATTTTGGTGCGTCCAATGCGGTCCAATTGTTGAAGCTTTTCTAAGTTAGGTCCTGGCCATCAACTTTCCCCTTTATAGCGAAGCTCTGCAACAAACGGTTGGAACGATTTGGTTAAGTCCAAGGTCATGATCGACCTCAACACCCAGTCCATTGAAGATGATGTACTGGTCAGAGTGCGCCAGTGCCAAATTGTTAGAAAACAGTCCAGTGGGACTCTGAGGCATGCACGCACGCACACACACACATGGAATGGTCAAGAGCAACTAGAAGACCATGATGAAGATGGTCAGCGACATACTACCCAAAGCCTTCTGTGTGAACACCACTGCACACAAGCGCACACAGACCACCCACAAAGAGATGCTTCACACTGACACACACTGTGGCGTATGTACTGGCACACTGCTTGCGCTTTTCACTAGGGGCGAGCCGCGAAGCGGCGAACCCAAAGGAGGCGAGGCGCGCAGCGACGAGCCCGTTAGCATCGCTTGCCGCGAACGACCTAGCGCGCGGGGCGCGCTAGTGTATCTGTACATGTATATGTACATGTATACATTTAGATATATATCAGGGTGTACGCGTCAGCGTACAACCCTAATACCCATGTGACCACTTCTCTATGCGGTTTTTTTGAATTTTTGATCGCCTATAACTTTTGATTGCCTGAACGGATTTCAACGCGTTATGGCTCAAATGAACCGTCTTCCTCTGGGGCATCGAACGCGCCATAACGCGTTTCCTTGTTTAATGGGAACAGGTTTATACTTCTGATACAATACAATACAATATCTCCAAAATTTCACGTTTTTTTTCGAGGTTTTTTTGTGCGCCATTCTCGAACGCCTTGCTATTGGAATACAAATTGCCCACGTTGGCGATTCTTATCGGGTCTCAAAATCCTAGGTAAATGGGTTCCTTTGTGGGCATTCCCTATCTAAAAATAATGTCTAGAGTATGGTCGATTTTTGACAACTATTTGATATTATGTCAAAGTTGTGCGTGTTTTCTACTTGACTAGCACACATTCCAACGCGCTATCTAATGCAAAGTTGATCACCCCAAAGTGGAATAAATCACATTTGACAATTGAACCACATAGGGTGCACCTAATGCCTCCCCCATTATACTGATAATAAAAATTTGCGATATCTCAGTGTGGTTGGTTACGTCGAATGGCCTATATTCACTTCCGGGATAATCGATAAATATCGATGTGGGTAGGTCGGACCACTTTGGCTAAAACACAGTAGTTGACCGCCTGCACGTGTAGATCATTTTGATTCTTTACAGCGCTATGCTGCGACAAACCAGTACGCCACTGCAGGTGTGCACGCACGCACGCATGTACACCATCAAATGCGCTTGAAAGTGGCATAACTGTCGGTTACGTTAATGGATTTTGCTGAAATCATAGGACAACAAATGGCAAAGCATTGATTACCTCCATTCCAAATTTCAGCCAAAAAGACCTACCACAGCTCAAGTTATTCACCGACAAAATTGGGACATACCGTAAACCCTATAATTAGCCCCCCGGGGGCTAATTTTTTCAATCGAGCGCTCGGAGGTTGTATAATTGAAGGGGGGGGGCTAATTATAGGGGGGGGCTAATAAACTGGAAGGGTCGAGGTGTGGGAAGCTTTGGTGGAAATAAGGCGCGTGGAGGCGATTTTTAAGGGAAAAAGACGCTGCGCGCACACGTTGGTACACTCTAACACACTCTCACACAGTCTCACATGCACATACATGTACATACATACACATACGCGACCATACATACACCTAGACATGGAAAATTGCGCCTTTCAGACGATGGTACATTTAGGGAGGGGGCGTAATTATAGGGGG
Source organism: Paralinhomoeus sp. GSCO2_6 (assembly GCA_030248085.1). Classification (NCBI taxonomy): domain Eukaryota; kingdom Metazoa; phylum Nematoda; class Chromadorea; order Monhysterida; family Linhomoeidae; genus Paralinhomoeus; species Paralinhomoeus sp. GSCO2_6. The sequence continues at coordinate 2,637 of JASAMY010001790.1, read as the reverse complement.
GGGGGGGGCAAATAAAATCAAATTGGTCTTAGGAGGGTGTATAATCATAGGGGGGGCTAATTATAGGGGGGGCTAATTATAGGGTTTGCGGTATAAAAGACCCCTTTACAATGTATCGCTTTATTGAATTCATTTGCATACAGCACCGATGGCGCGCCCTGCTCTCGCAGTTAACGGCAGTATTGCTGTGTCAGGCGTCTGGCATCGTTAAAATAAATCGAATCGAATCGAATCGAAAGCAATTACTCCCCCCCCCCAAAAAAGCATCTTCGATTCGATTCCATCGCGCCAAGGATTCGATCGCGCCATGGTAGACGCCACTGGCGGATCCAAAAAAAATTTCGTAGGGGGGAAGGATTTTGCAGAAGGAAGGAACCTGTTAAACTTTTTGAATGTTGGGCCATTTTGACAGTGGTTTGGACGCCTAATCGGTCCATTTTCGACAATTAACGAATATAAATGGCGCCGCCGGCGAAAATTTTGCTGTTTTCGACCACCTAAAAGCAATTTTATGCTGAAAACTAGGTGTACTGGGGCGCGTTTCTTCTCCCACCGCCCGCCTCTTTCCCCCCTTTTCCCCCTAGATTTCCGATTTCGGGAGGGGGAATTCCCCCTTTCCCCCACCCCTGGATCCGCCAGTGGTAGACGCAAATATGTCAAGCCGTTTGCAAGTAACGCAAGGTGCACTTCTTTGTCGTGAGTGTACATTGTATCAATGTGTACAATGCGTCAGCGTACAACCCTAATATTCGACATTGTACTTTGTACTGTGTCCACCCACTGTACATAGTCGTGTACAGTGACCGTGTATGTACAATGACGAGGCATACTCTATGTACAAAAGCGGCATATGTATACCTATACATCCGCTGTTGTGTACACGTAGTATACCTGTATAAGCGCGACAAAACAACAGCATAGTTTCCGCGTCCAGACGCAACCCACAAAAACGAACGAATCACGCATACGCATACGCAATCAGTATTGTTGAGTCGCGATCGCAATGGCACGCGGGCGTAAACGCACCTGCATAACTGTCGCGTTGGGCCACGCGAGTGTCGGCAACGAAAATTTCCGCCGCAAGTTCACGCGACGCATTCTACGCGAAATCCCGGAATTGTGAGGGAGAGGCCCCCTCTTTATAGCGAAGCTCTGCAACAAACGGTTGGAACGATTTGGTTAAGTCCAAGGTCATGATCGACCTCAACACCCAGTCCATTGAAGATGATGTACTGGTCAGAGTGCGCCAGTGCCAAATTGTTAGAAAACAGTCCAGTGGGACTCTGAGGCATGCACGCACGCACACACACACATGGAATGGTCAAGAGCAACTAGAAGACCATGATGAAGATGGTCAGCGACATACTACCCAAAGCCTTCTGTGTGAACACCACTGCACACAAGCGCACACAGACCACCCACAAAGAGATGCTTCACACTGACACACACTGTGGCGTATGTACTGGCACACTGCTTGCGCTTTTCACTAGGGGCGAGCCGCGAAGCGGCGAACCCAAAGGAGGCGAGGCGCGCAGCGACGAGCCCGTTAGCATCGCGTGCCGCGAACGACCTAGCGCGCGGGGCGCGCTAGTGTATCTGTACATGTATATGTACATGTATACATTTAGATATATATCAGGGTGTACGCGTCAGCGTACAACCCTAATACCCATGTGACCACTTCTCTATGCGGTTTTTTTGAATTTTTGATCGCCTATAACTTTTGATTGCCTGAACGGATTTCGACGCGTTATGGCTCAAATGAACCGTCTTCCTCTGGGGCATCGAACGCGCCATAACGCGTTTCCTTGTTTAATGGGAACAGGTTTATACTTCTGATACAATACAATACAATATCTCCAAAATTTCACGTTTTTTTTCGAGGTTTTTTTGTGCGCCATTCTCGAACGCCTTGCTATTGGAATACAAATTGCCCACGTTGGCGATTCTTATCGGGTCTCAAAATCCTAGGTAAATGGGTTCCTTTGTGGGCATTCCCTATCTAAAAATAATGTCTAGAGTATGGTCGATTTTTGACAACTATTTGATATTATGTCAAAGTTGTGCGTGTTTTCTACTTGACTAGCACACATTCCAACGCGCTATCTAATGCAAAGTTGATCACCCCAAAGTGGAATAAATCACATTTGACAATTGAACCACATAGGGTGCACCTAATGCCTCCCCCATTATACTGATAATAAAAATTTGCGATATCTCAGTGTGGTTGGTTACGTCGAATGGCCTATATTCACTTCCGGGATAATCGATAAATATCGATGTGGGTAGGTCGGACCACTTTGGCTAAAACACAGTAGTTGACCGCCTGCACGTGTAGATCATTTTGATTCTTTACAGCGCTATGCTGCGACAAACCAGTACGGCACTGCAGGTGTGCACGCACGCACGCATGTACACCATCAAATGCGCTTGAAAGTGGCATAACTGTCGGTTACGTTAATGGATTTTGCTGAAATCATAGGACAACAAATGGCAAAGCATTGATTACCTCCATTCCAAATTTCAGCCAAAAAGACCTACCACAGCTCAAGTTATTCACCGACAAAATTGGGACATACCGTAAACCCTATAATTAGCCCCCCGGGGGCTAATTTTTTCAATCGAGCGCTAGGAGGG
>JASAMY010002330.1:0-41886 GCA_030248085.1 Paralinhomoeus sp. GSCO2_6 | reverse complement strand
TAAACCTAACCAATTATTCTGAAACTTAAGCCTAAGCAAGGCTAAACCTAAGCAGTACGAGGCGAGGCAGGTGACTTGACAAACCACCTTTTTTTGGAGCGAACCCGCCCCCACTCCAACCCTTCCCCACTCCCACCCCTCCCCCACCCCCCACTCCCACCGCTCCCCAGCCCCACTCCTCCCCACCCCCCCCCCACCCCCCGCGCCCACTGGTAGCGGGAACAGTGATCTGTTGCACCTGTTGCATCTGTTGCATCTGTTGCATATTTTAGAAATTGCCTTCTGAAACGCTCGCTCTAGCTAGCGCGCGATTTTGTCGAATAAAATCACTTATTTTGTTGGAAAATCGCCAACATGAGCGCGGCCGTCGAAAGTATGGGCAGTCTGGAAAAGAATTCGAATTTTAATCAGGCAAATTCTAGTGGATTTCCCACCTCCGCTAGGGGCAGCGGATTTCAGCAGAAAAATTCGGACGAAATGAAAGTCAAAGCGGTGTTCGGCGGGGAGGCGGTGGTCCTGTATCTGCCGTCACCATCGAGAACCAATCACGTGAATATCGATTTTTTCGATCAAGAAATCAGATCCGCCTGGAAGATTTCCAGCACCGCACCCTGCACCATGAAATGGATCGATGATGAGGGTAAGCTAGTTTTTATGCGTATTTTTTGCGTGTTTTTTAATCGGCATTTCAGTCTTCGTAGATTTACCTTTCGATCAAAGTGTAGAATTCAAGAGCTGCTGTCGAATACAATTGAAGCGTGCTTCCTTTCTATGCGCTATATGTTGAAGCTGAAACATTTTTGCAGATTTTTATCTTGGATTTGATGAGAAAAGTGACTATTAAGGAAAAATTTGCAGGTGGCTGCAAAAAAAGGTGAATATGTGACGCTATTTTGTTAAAGTCCAGTTTGAAAAAGAGGGGTATTAATCAAGGCACGCCTCAAGCCACTTACGCTTTGCAGCTGATCAACTTCAGTTTGAACAAACCGTGTATAAAAACTGAACCAAACCCAGCAACACGTCACATATTTGGCATTTTTTGTGTTCGCGTGCATGCGAAGGTGCAGTGGCAATTATTAGGACCTACACACACTGCATTCACATATGCCGCATTACAGAATGCCACTTGCTTGTGAGACAGACAGGAAGGACCCCATGATCTTGCACATGGAACACGATGCACGCTCAGGCTTGCACGCACGCACGCACGCACGCACGCACGCAAGCACGAGATGTAAAATGGTGCATTGCACTATGCAAACGTTGTAGGTCATCATGGGATGAAATGCTTAAGGGGAATGACAAATGGAGCCAGTACAGTATGTATGCATTACCTACACATCACTAACTGCAGTGGCAACCTACATGTCACAAATGTTAGCAGGGTGCCGATTATTTATCCCGGAAGTTTGGCCGTGCCAGGTCCATGGTAATGACCAATGGCAATGCATTGTCAGAGAGAGATGAGATGTGAAAGGGTTGCTGTTGCGTTTTGGCTGAATGAGGGTTACTCGCACAAAAAATGCCGAATATGTGACGTGTTGCTGGGTTTGGTTCAGTTTTTATACACGGTTTGTTCAAACTGAAGTTGATCAGCTGCAAAGCGTAAGTGGCTTGAGGCGTGCCTTGATTAATACCCCTCTTTTTCAAACTGGACTTTAACAAAATAGCATCACATATTCACCTTTTTTTGCAGCCACCTGCAAATTTTTCCTTAATACAGTGTTTTTTCGTAAGACAAGCATTGATACGCAAAACCTATGCAGGCACGCACGCACGCTCGCACGCATGTATGCACACACGTGTGCGCGCCCGCACGTACGCACGCTCGCACGCACGCACGCACGCACGCACGCACGCTCGCACGCACGCACATACAGACATTCAGCAGCAGACCAGAATGCACACATGCCCCAGCGTACCAAAAAAAGCAAATGTAGCGTTGAATCCCTCAATCGCAGTAGGAGACACGCATTGTATAGAAACGCGCCAAAATCGGTTCAGATAATCAAAAGTTATAGGCGATCAAAAAATCCAAAATCCGCTCTGATACAGTGTACACCCGGACAAAGAAGTGTGCCGCGCGTTACTTGCAACCGGTCTGACAGACATGCGCGCACGATGGCGCGATCGAAGCGTGTGAGCGTGGGTGTGCGTGCAGTTTTGCTATAGTGCTGCGCCATAGGGGGTACATTATGTGCGTGCGTGCGTGCGTGCCTGCGTTTGCAGTTGTGCTATATTGCTGCGTTTTAGCATAGTGATGTAAAGTATGAAAATGATCGCTATGACTAGGCGGTCAACTTTTGTGTTTTAACCGAAATGATCCGACCTACCCACATCGAGTTGTTTGTGATGCAGCCCATTTGAAGGTGTGCGTGCGTGCGTGCACATCTGCAGAGCCATATTGGTTCGTCGGAGCATAGGGATGTAAAGAATCAAAATGATCTACACGTGCAGGCGGTCAACTTTTGTGTTTTAGCCGAAGTGATCCAACGTACCCACATCGACATATAGCGATTTTCCCGGAAGTGAAAATATTTTGGTGCATCGTAGCGCATTGGCACTAAGGAATGAAATGTTCCACACCAATTGGTGATCAACTTTATTATTGACCTCAAAGCGATCCGAGCTAACCACACCGAAATATCACCTTTTAATGTCATTGGTATAATGGGGAGATGTATTTTGGTGCGTTCAATGCGGTCCAATTGTTGAAACTTTTCTAAGTTAGGTCCTGGCCATCAACTTTCCCCTTTATAGCGAAGCTCTGCGACGAACGGTTGGAGCGCCTATAGGGCACAAACTTTTCGGGTCCTTCAAAAAAGCATAAAATCGGCAATATCTCTGGATATACAAAGTCTAGACAAGAATCTTTTGGCACCACAAATTGTTGCCGTGGGTCGCCCATACGTGCAAAGTTTCATCCTGATTGCTTTCGGCGTTCGCGAGCAGTGCTCCAAAAACTGGGAGGAGAACACCAAAAAAAAAGCCGCAAAATTGGAACATTTTTGGAACTATTGACCCCTTACAGTAAAACAAGGAAACGCGTTATGGCGCGTTCGATGCCCCAGAAGAAGGCGGTTCATTTGCGCCATAACGCGTCGAAATCCGTTCAGGCAATCAAAAGTTATAGGGGATCGAAATTTCAAAAAACCGCATTGAGAAGTCGTCACATATTAGGGTTGTACGCTGACGCGTACACCCTGATAAATTCAGGCGATCCCTGCACGATTTCCTGCCAACGCGAACTGGACGAAGCGTGTCGTCTGCTGCTCATAAATAGGGACGCCGAATTAGTGGTGCACATTTTTCTGGGCCAGCCCGCACTGCCCGGGCTGCCCTGTCAAGGCGAAGACAGTGGGTGCATTGTTCTTTTGATGCTCGTTTAGGGAATTATTTGAATTTTAATAGAAAAGGGAGAATAGATGGCGTTGAGACTGGGTGGAGTGTATGCAGAAGTGAAGCTTGTTTGTTTCTTTGTGTGTGGGCCGCTTCTATGATCGCGGGGACCTCTCTGGTCACAGAGAGAGGCCTCTCTCTCTCGCGGGCGCTCTGAGGGGGGGGGGGGGGGCTGGCTCCCCTAATGTGTAGAGTGAAATAGCTAGCTGGTTGCTTCCTACCGCCCCCTAAGTCAATGATGAGACACCGTATATCTCAATTGTTTTCAACCCTTCAAAATTGCATCCCCAGATTGGGACTGAATAAACCTGCGTCCTAAATAAAAAAAAATAGCCCCCCCCCCCCCTGTGGCTAGTTCTATGGTTAGTGTACGGCATAGATGGGCACGCCTTTTCTGTCAGCCCGGTCATATTGGGAGTGCCGGCGATATGGTCTGACGACACAATCGTGAAAATACAGTAGAGCCAATGCACTATTTGGTGGTTGTGTTGTGAGCTGGTGATTGGTGACAGGCTGACCCTGTATTTTACTTTGCATTGCAGTAGGTAGGTAGTCAGCGATATGGGAGCATTAGCCAGTTGTTCCGGAGAGCAAAACTACCATTGATTTAATGATCAGCGACTTTTGTTTTTTATCAAAACATTGTTTTGGATCAGAAAGACAAGTTAGTCAATACAAGTCAATTTCATGGCTGTGACAGAAGTGCTGTAAAGTGTACGTAAACGCAAACGTAAACGTGTACACAGTTTAAACAAGCAAATGTTGTTGGTCAGCGCAGCGATATCGCCATATCCCAGCACTGCACAATGATATCACCATATCGCACCACCGCACAGTGATATTGCCATATTGCAGCACTGTGCAGCGATATTGCCATATCGCACCACTGCACACTGCACAGCGATATCGCCATATCGCAGCACTGCGCAATGATATCACCATATCGCACCACTGCACAGTGATATTGCCATATTGCAGCACTGTGCAGCGATATCGCCATATCGCACCACTGCACACTGCACAGCGACATGGCCATATCACAGCACTGTGCAATGATATCACCATATCGCACCACTGCACAGCGATATCGCCATATCGCACCACCACACAGAGATTTTGCCATATCGCACCACTGCACAGGGATAGCGATATCGCCATATCACAGCAGCTCTGCACAATGATATCACCATATCCCACCACTGCACAGCGATATCGCCATATCGCACCACCGCAGAGCGATATTGCCATATCGTACCACCGCACAGAGATTTTGCCATATCGCACCACTGCACAGCGATATCGCCATATCGCACCACCGCACAGCGATATTGCCATATCGCACCACCGCACAGAGATTTTGCCATATCGCACCACTGCACAGCGATATCGCCATATCGCACCACCGCACAGCGATATTGCCATATCGTACCACCGCACAGAGATTTTGCCATATCGCACCACTGCACAGCGATATCGCCATATCGCACCACCGCACAGCGATATTGCCACATCGCAGCACTGCACGCTGCGATATGGTCTAAATATTTGCTGCGATATGCGATATGGTCCCTAGTTTCAGCCCGGTCGGAGATGGCTGGGAGACGGCTGTGCCCATCTATGGACGGGGGCTTGCGCATAGGTGTAACTGGGTAGGGTGTAGATAGGGGTCACCACTCCCCCGCAGCTTTAGTCAATCCTGCACTGACTGCAGGTTACCCCTATGGCTGAATTGTGTTTCTCATACTTCCCAAGGTGTTTTTCAGGCCTGTGAGCAGCATTTATTGTCCAAATGTCAAAAATTTCGCCTGCGGCGCTGTATTTTACGCACCTACAGACCATTTTGGAGTCTTTTGGGCGCGTTTTCGGCCAAAAATTAACAAATTTTGCCTGCGGCGCTGTTTTTTTGCTCCAACTGACTATTTTTAAAGTCACTGAAGCGAGTTTTTGGCCAAAAATTCACAAATTTTTGCCTGCGGCGCTGTGTTTTCAGCATTCACAAAGCATTTTCTAGGTCATTATTGAGGCTGGAAAAAGAGAAATTTGATTCAATTTGGCTGTGCAGGTCACCCCCATCGACTTTTGAAAAAGCCCAGATTCACCCCCTCCCCAGCTTCGATGACCAGTTACACCTATGGGGTTGCGCACACGTTGCGGCTAATTAAAATACGCCGGTATTTAATTGTGAACTTAAAATTGCGTTCTAGAGAATGTGTACCGTCGCGGCGCGCGCAGGTGGAAGAAGTTCTACAAGGTGAATGGTCACCGCTTTCAAGCCAAGCGATTTAAGGTTTGTTTTTTTATTTATTTAATTTTACCACTTTTAGTATTTTAATTTCGTCGTGTTATTGCAGGGGGCGCAATGTGATGTCTGTTCGCTGAGCATTTTCGGCCTGGGCTGGCAGGGCTACAGGTATTGTATGACTTTTGTTTGTTTAATTGTTAAGTTTTTTGTTAAATTGATAAATAAATGTTTAAAATTGTCCGAGTGCGGTTCAATTGCTGTTCTATTATCCTTGTTATTTGTTTGTGGCTTTTTTTGGCAATTTTTGTGCGTCTCTGAATATCGCTCTCAGGCTGGTCATTAGTCCGTTCTTATATAGGGTTCTGAGTAAATTATTAATTAATTAAACTAATTAGATGCACCGACTGCCGTATCATGGTGCACAAGCGGTGTCACCGGCGGGTGGTCGCCCCCTGCGACGGCATCCCAAGACTGCACGGACAGCACGGCAACATCAGGGGCTCTGTGAGTCTGTGCGTGCCTGTACCAGTGGCGTAGCCAGGACTTGATTTCGGGGGGGGGGGGAAGTCCAATTTCGGCCAAATTCTCAATTTTGCAACAGGGGGGACCCTGTCGAATTTTTTGGACATTGTGCCATTTCGGCTGGGGAAGCTTTAGACACTCTCTCATCCAATCTGTTTACACGCTTTGCGCTCGTTTGTCTGACTACATTCACACCAAAACGTTAGCAATGTTGTCAAAACGGTCGATTTCCGTGCTAAAAATAGCGCTGCAGGCAAATTTTTTAGAGTAGGGTAACGAACTTTCACGGTTTTTAATGCAAAACAATGCGCCGCAGGCGAAAATTTGGCTCTTTAGTGTCGTTTTTATCATTATTTGCATTGAAATTGAGAAAAATGCCCAGATTGGCACTTTTGCAACAGAGGGTACCAAGTTAAAAAATTTTAGCTTCGGAGAATTTCGGGGGGGGGAGCTCCCCCCCTTCCCCCCCCCCCTTGGCTACGCCACTGTGTACGTCTGTGTGTGTGTGTGTGCGTGTGTGTGTGTGTGGGCGTGTGTGTGCACGCGCGTGTGTGTGTGTGTGTGTATGTGTGTGTGTGTGGTGTGTGTGCCGTGGCCATAGGTGTAACTGGGTAGGGTGTAGGTAGGGGTCACCCCCCCCCCAGCTTCGGTCAATCCTGCACTCATTGCAGGTTACCCCCTTGGCTGAATGTGTTTCTCATTCTTCCCAAGGTGTTTTCAGGCCTGTGAGCAGTATTTATTGTCCAAATATAAAAAATTTCCCCAGCGGCGCTGTATTTTACGCACCTACAGGACTATTGAAAATTCGAGATTTACCCCCCCCCAGCTTCGATGGTCAGTTACACCTCTGTCCGTGGCACCTTTCAATGGCCTAAGCAATTTTATATTATTATTACTATTATTATTATAAAAAATGAACACTTTAGTTCGGCGCGCACAGCAGTCCGAGTTTGAGTCTCAAAGTCGCGGGCAACAGGAAGCCAACCAATCTGCCCACAACCGCCAGTTTTGGTGGTGCGTTTCTTTACGATTTCGTCAATTTTCTCATTTAAATTTTATGCTACAGGATAGGTGTGTTACCGTAAACCCTATAATTAGCCCCCCCGGGGCTAATCTTTTTTGTTCGAGCTTTAGGAGGGTGTATGATTATAGGGGGGGGGGGGGGGGGCTTATTAAATGGAAGTGTCCATGAGTGGGAAGATGTGTGGGCAAAAAGGCGCGTGGAGGCGATTTTTAAGGGAAAAAGGCGCTGTGCAAACACATTGGTATACACTCTAAACACACTCTCACACAGTCTCACATGCACATACGTGTACATACATACACATACGCGACCATACATACACCCAGACATTAGACGATGGTTTATTTAGGGAGGGGGCGTAATTTGTAGGAGGGGGGGGCTTATTAACTCAAAGTGGTCTTGGGAAGTTGGGAGGGTGTATTATTATAGGGGGGGGGCTAATTATAGAGTTTACGGTAGCTGCAAGTGCAGCCACTTTAGAGACTAACTAATACTGACATCAATCGCAACTAAGAACTAAGTTGGCATTTGAAGCATGAATTGTGCGAGGGTGCGTTTATGTAAGAGTTTACTCTAAAAAAATGTTTTACGTTTAAAAGTTTTATTCATTTACTCACACATACTGCAGGCACTCATTTACTCACACATATTGCAGGGACCATAGGTAGGCGTAGCTCTTAGTTTTACTCCAACCAACACCATCGCATTAATGCTTCCTAATCACAGCGCTTATGTATAGTCACTGTGAAACGTTTGTTTTGCTTAGCTATGTATTCGCCTTTTTGGGGCCAGCGTATGGCCTAGTGGTAGAGAATAGGCCTCTTGCGCAGTTCTGGATGGGTGGGAGATTTCAATTATTGTTATGCAGTGCATTATTCTTTGAATATTGTTATATATTTTTCAGAAAATATAGTATTATTTTCCAGGGGTGGATAACCCGATTTTCGCCCCATCCGCTGGCGATGTAGAGGAGCGAAAAGCAGCGCAGACGCCTGCAAACGCCAGGGTAGGGACGCGCAATTTAATTAGTTTGGTTTGATTAATTTAGCTTTTGAAGTATTTTTTTGTATATTCTTGATTATTCGCTATTCCCGCCTTTGCGGTACCGCCCCCCCTACGCATTCTGTATTTTCTCAATTTCCCCAAACCAATATCAATGGAACTAATTTTATTATTTTTAAAACTAATATTAAAATTATTACAATAACAGAAAAGCTTTAAATATTTTTAGCAGCAACAGCTGGAGGAGAGCTTTACGAGCGGTACGGTAGCGCTGAGTCATTTCGACATGCTACAAGTCATCGGCAGAGGCAGCTACGCCAAAGTCGTGCAGGTATACTGTATTTCTTTGTTAATAAAAAATATTAAATGTTTGTACACATTTTCACTTTTTTCCTTGTTTGCGCACACCGCAGTCTGTAGTGCGGGGGTAGGTGCACCACATTCACTCTGTTGTTGACGCATATACGGGCGACTGCTCAAACTTAAATTTGCGTAAATTCAACTTTCCAATCAAAATGAAATTCTGTTTTTTTTCTCTCAGGTGGAGCTGAAGTCGACCCGGCAGATTTACGCCATGAAAATCATCAAGAAAGAGATGTTCGCAGACGAGGAGGTACTTCGTGTGTCCACACGCACGCACGCACGCATCGACACCCGTACACGCACGCACGCACTCTCTTTGCAGGATATCGACTGGGTGCAGACGGAGAAGAACGTCTTCGAGACGGCCAGCAACCACCCGTTCCTCGTGGGATTGCATTCGTGCTTCCAGACGCATTCCCGGCTCTTTTTCGTCATCGAATTCGTCCCCGGAGGGGACCTGATGTTCCACATGCAGAAGTACCGCAAACTACCGGAGGAGAACGCCAGGTGAAGCGAAAAAATAGCCCCCCCCACCTTCCCCGACCCGCAGGTACGCGTGAAGGCCCCCCCCCCGACTCCCAGGTGCAACGCGCGAGCTCGCGGGTTCAACCTCAGTCTTCCCGGCAGATTTTTTTCTTGCCGGGGAATATCTGAATTGACGTTTTGAAGGCAGTGTTTGTCGGTCTTTTGACAATTTATTACTTTATTTTGGCTTAATGTATTTTATTTCTAATTCTGATTAATTAATTTAAGATTTTACGCGGCAGAGATCACGCTGGCGCTGCACTACTTGCACGCTAGCGGCATTATTTATCGCGACTTGAAGGTCAGCGCCACTTATGAATTTTTTTTTTTCATTTTATGAGATCAAAACATTTGAGTTCGAATTGTATCTGTGCATTTGTCCTTGCTATCTGCTTCTGATGATTACCGCTTTAGTTTTTGAATCTTGTCATTTTATGTTTACGAGCTTACAGCAACACTTTAATGCATTTTCCTGTTTTTTTTTTCTAGTTGGACAACGTGTTGATAGACATGGACGGTCACATCAAGTTGACAGACTATGGGATGTGCAAGGTATCGTGAGTCTCAGCCATACTTTTTGTTCAGCTAGTGCAATGCCGCTTCTTGTATATTGCTCTAGTATTGTAGTGGTTCCCTTTTATCGTATTTGTGAATCATTTTTACTGTAGTTTTATTACACACTGAACCACTGAATTGAGTCTTGGCAGCACTAGAGTCTAGAGATACAGAAGCAAGCAGGGGCGTCGCAAATGCTAGCTTTAGCGGGGCGGGGGGGGGGGTGGGTTTTAATAAAGAAAAATTTTTGCGAGCATAGGCTCATCATTGTTATCTGAATACCCCCCCCCCCTCCCCTTGCAACGGTCATGCGCCGAAAGGCTGCATAAACTCCGAAAGTTTCGGTTTGAGAACTTAAAAGTGAAATTAAGTTAGCCCCCATTTACGAACCCCCCCTCCCCATCTTCCTACAATTTTGCATAGTTTATCGCGCAACTGATTTCCACAGGAACACATCGGCCCAGGCGACCTAACGACCACCTTTTGCGGCACGCCCAACTATATCGCGCCCGAGATACTCAAGGGAGAGGACTACGGTATGCTAATTGCTTTTTTTTATTTTTTTAATCGTTTCGTGTGTGTGCGTGTGTGTGTGGCTGGGTGGGTGGGTGGGTGCGCCTGAAGAAAGAAGGGGAGGGGGTTCCGCCTCCACTCTGATGTCAACCCCCCCCCCCGCCATGCCTTCCCTTCGTGTCGTAGTGATTGCGTTTATCGATTTTGTGTATCGATCGATTTACCAGCTGGCTGGTCTGGAAAATATTTTGAGTTTCATATTAAAGGCAGGGGCAGGGCAGTAATTTGCAATTGACGATTCTCTACGCTCTCCAAGCATCCGATAATGAAAGTGACGTTTGCGCTAGCCCTGTCATTGGGTTTGGAAGCAAATTCCGCACAGTGGTGCCACAGTCGAGCCATTGCCCTCCCCCCCTCCTCCCCACCGGGGGGGAGAGAGTTGTAGCCATACATATGACTGGGGGGCAGCCTGAATTTTTTTTGCACCAGCCAGCCCCCAGACCCCTCCCCCAGAATTTTCCTAGTGTTTTCCAACTTGTCTACACTTGTAAAAAGTAGTGTACTTTTCGTCTTTCAGTGTTTTTTGATCTTAAAACAGCTAAATAACGCAATTTATAGCCAATTTTAACGCATTTTGACCTATTTTTGACTGGCACAATTGCCTATTTAGACACTACTCAGGTACATTTTTCCCTTCTGGGACCCCTACCTCCTCAAATCTGCGTACACCCCGCCACGCTCCCCAGAATGGTCTCCGACTCTCTCTCCCCCCCCCCTTAAAAAACCCGGTTACATGTATGCCTGTAGCTGGAAGGGGATATCAAATGAAAGGCACGCACCCCCAACCCTGGCCGGGTGGGGGGTGGGGTGGGGTGCCTGCAGGCAGGGGTAGCCAAGCGAGAGCCACTGTTGCAGGCTTCAGCGTGGACTGGTGGGCTCTGGGCGTGCTCATGTTCGAGATGATGGCCGGCAGGTCGCCCTTCGACATCGTCGGCATGGCCGAGCAGCCCGATCAGCAGAGCGAGGACTACCTCTTTCAGAGTACGGTAGCGCGCCAATTTGAAAATTGGACTTTTATTTTTGTGGACTTTTAGAGTATTTCGAAAGACTATACCAGAATATGTAATTCATAGCTTTCAACTTGAGTGGACTGTTACGTTGGCAGACCCGGCACCTTGTAACCTCCTCGTGAAACATTTATTTTTATTTCAGTCATACTGGAGAAGCAAATTCGCATTCCTCGCTCGCTCTCGGTGAAGGCGTCCTCTGTGCTGCGACAGTTCCTCCAAAAGGTACGGTAGGCGCCTGCTGAATTTGCATGTTACCGCACTCAAGTGTTTCTTTTGCATTGTGCGTGCGTGCGTGCCGTTACTGGTCGTTTCGACTATTTTGTGTTTTTTTTTGTCAGTAATTTATCTGGTGCCTGATTTGGGGCGGGGCGGGGCAGTGTCGTAGCCAGGGGGGGGGGCAGGGGGCGCTTGTCCCTCCCAAAATTTTCAGAGACCCGATTTTTTCCAAAGGGGGTACCCTTACGAAAATACCCGGTTAGACACAAACAGCTGTCTTGCCCCTTCCAAATCCGAATCTTGGCTACGCCACTGGCCATACCTGTAACTGGGGAGGGGGGTTTGGGGCCCCGCAGAACTTTTCCAACTCCCCCCACCCCCCCCCCCCCCCAACCCTCCCCCCCCCCCCCGAGAATTTTTCCAAGGGATTTTCACTCAGTCTAAAGCGATAAAAAAGTGAGTAAATGTTGGTGTATTTCAGTGCTTTTCAGTGTTATTTGACCATAAAACAGCTAAATAACACCGTTTAGACCCTATTTATACCCATTTTTGACCAAAAAGTACCAGTGTAACTCAAAAAATGGCTGGCTACCCCCCCACTTTTTGCTCCAGACCCCCCCCCCCCCAGAATTTGGCCATTTACTCCCCCCCCCCCACACTTCCAGACCCGGGTACAGTTATGCCACTGGCGGGGGGGGGGGGTCTGAGATTTGTTGACCGAAATTAATTCTTTCCGTTACTTTCTCATTTCTACTTGTCCATGGTCACGTTTCCGGATTTCAGTTGTTTACATTTTTATTTTTGTTTTTGCTACGCTCTTATTGTGAAGGCTGTGATGGCGTGTTTTTATTTTTTTATTTCGGCCGCAACGCGAAACCAGCTCCATTTTTTTTGGGGGGGGGGAGGGTGTGTAGGGAATTGCCGTGTGCTTGCGTTGTCCGCTCGCTGGAGCCTATTACAAGCGTTTTTGCGTGAATGTACCGTACCCCGGAGTGTGTGTATAATAGGACCCGTCGGCACGGCTCGGTTGCGCCCCTGACATGGACGATGGGCTCGCGGACATCAAGAACCACGCCTTCTTCCGAGCCGTCGACTGGGACGCGGTGCGTGCGTGCGTGCGCGCGCGCGCGTGCGTGCGTGCGCGCGCGTGCGTGCGTCTGTGTGTGTGTGTGTGTGTGTGTGTGTGTGTGCGTGCGTGTGTGTGTGTGTGTGTGTGTGTGTGTGTGTGTGTGTGTGTGTGTGTGTGTGTGTGTGTGTGTGTGTGTGTGTGTGTGTGTGTGTGTGTGTGTGTGTGTGTGTGTGTGTGTGTGTGTGTGTGTGTGTGTGTGTGTGTGTGTGTGTGTGTGTGTGTGTGTGTGTGTGTGTGTGTGTGTGTGTGTGTGTGTGTGTGTGTGTGTGTGTGTGTGTGTGTGTGTGTGTGTGTGTGTGTGTGTGTGTGTGTGTGTGTGTGTGTGTGTGTGTGTGTGTGTGTGTGTGTGTGTGTGTGTGTGTGTGTGTGTGTGTGTGTGTGTGTGTGTGTGTGTGTGTGTGTGTGTGTGTGTGTGTGTGTGTGTGTGTGTGTGTGTGTGTGTGTGTGTGTGTGTGTGTGTGTGTGTGTGTGTGTGTGTGTGTGTGTGTGTGTGTGTGTGTGTGTGTGTGTGTGTGTGTGTGTGTGTGTGTGTGTGTGTGTGTGTGTGTGTGTGTGTGTGTGTGTGTGTGTGTGTGTGTGTGTGTGTGTGTGTGTGTGTGTGTGTGTGTGTGTGTGTGTGTGTGTGTGTGTGTGTGTGCGTGTGCGTCTGGGCAGTATGGCCTAGTGACAGAGAATCGGCCTCTTGCGCGCACTGTTTCGGGTTCGATTCTTGATGGATCCACTGGATCGAGGACTCTACTTCCTTTTCGATGGATTTTCTCGTGCCGTCGCAGCCCTAGATTCCAGATGGCGTTCTTCCGAATGTCTTTGGCTAATTGCGCGGCTCTAGACGGGTAGGCGTCATGGAGATGGTGGGTACGCTATATGGACCATGGACGGCCTCCTAGCGTTGCCCCTGATTCAACAACAACAACAACAACACGTGCGCGTGTCCTTGCGTGCGTGCGTGCGTTCCCTCTCACGCGTTGGTGCCTCATTTAGGTTAATTTAACGATTAAATTCAGCTGTCCCAGAAGCAGGTGGAGCCCCCCTACCGGCCGGAGTTGGCGAGCGAGCGGGATCTGCAGCTCTTCGACAAGCAATTTACAGATGAGCCCGTCCAACTGTCGCCCGATGACGCGTGAGTTGGTCCCCCTGCCCCCCTAGGGATAGAAAGGGGATAAAGGTGGATTGGGATTTATGTCACCCCCCACCCATGGGGAGGGGTACGCGACATGCAGGTACCATACCTGGAACTGGAATAGTGGGGGGGGGGTCAAAATCGACTGGCACTTTTTGGTGGGGGGGGGGGGGGTAGCCGAGCATTTGTTGACTTATGCTGGTACCTTTTGGCCAAAAATGGGTCAAAATATGCTCCAAAAGCAGTATAAAGTCATATTACACTAAGGGGGAGGAGAGTTGTTGATCCACCCTTAGGGTTAGGGATAGATTGGGATGAAGGTGGATTGGGATTAATTCCCCCCCCCGTGGAGAGGGGTACACAACATGGGTGTAAGTGACTGTCCAAGCTGTTGGGGCCTTTGGGGGGGCTTACACGTTCTTACCCCACCCCCTCCCCTACCCAATTTCAACGATGGTCACGAGAGCCAATGGACCGGAGTCAGCAAACATAAAAATAAGTGCAAATACACTCGGGATTTTGTGTGTGGGGGACTGTGGGGGATTTTGCTTTTCGTATTTTTTTTGTGGGGTGGGGGAAGGGGGCAGCGCTCACACGCGTATAATTGAACCAAAAATTATTCTATGTGATTTTCTCTATATTTTCAGTTCCGTTCTGGCCCGAATCGACCAGTCCGAATTCGACGGCTTCGAGTACATCAATCCGCTGCTGATGTCGCGAGAGGACAGCGTTTGAAATTTCGTATTTAAAAATTTAAAAATTCGACTAGCCAACACGCAACACAATGTACGTAGTGTAAGCGTTAAAACTGGTGGCTGAATTGAACGCGCGTAGGTACATAGGACATGAGTCAAGCGTGCGCGTGCGCGTGCGTGTGCGCGTGTGTGTGTGTGTGTGTGTGTGTGTGTGTGTGTGTGTGTGTGTGTGTGTGTGTGTGTGTGTGTGTGTGTGCGTGCGTACGTGTGTGTGTGTGTGTGTGTGTGGGTGTGTGTGTGGTTGTGTGTGTGTGTGTGTGTGTGTGCGTGCGTGCGTGCGTACGTGTGTGTGTGTGTGTGTGTGTGTGTGTGTGTGTGTGTATGTGCGTGCGCGCGCGCGCGTGTGTGTGTGTGTGTGTGTGTGTGTGTGTGTGTGTGTGTGTGTGTGTGTGTGTGTGTGTGTCACAGTTTGCAAAATGCCCTCACACGCTTGGCCATTGGTGGTTCGTGTGTAATAACGTTGACACGCACTCTGTGCTATTTAGGTGTGCTTTTTGCTGCTATTTTTGCGCTGCGCGACCAACTATTGTTGCGTTGCTATTACGGTGTCATTTTCACTTAGTTACACTCTACTGACTGTCTTACAGTACCATTTTTTCGTGACCTTGATATGCACTTCTTCTTCACACACAGCCACACAATTTACATATGGCGACGTACTGCTATATTGACCAAGAGCGTGTGTACCTGCTCTATTTTGGTGCGGGCTCAATGCGTGAGTGCGCGCGTTCGTGTGTGCGTCAGCAAGTCCTATTGCTTGCGCGTTCCTCGCTGGTTTTATTATGCGCGCCCGGGCGTTTATTGGAGGACTACGGTAGCGATTGTAATCGCCCCCCCCCTTCGTTCACTCATAGGTATGTCGTTACGCGGTTGGGCAATTTGTGCGTCCGTCGTCGTACGTGTGTGCGTTCGCAGTTCGCACGTTCACTTTTGGCGAGTGTCGTTGTGTGCGTAGTAAGCGCGCGAATTTGAAATTTCGAATGGGCCGCTGATGAGTACTGGTGCGGGAAGGAACGCATGTCGAATTGGTGGGGAGCACGCCTTTGCAAGGCGGTTTACGGTCGACAGAAAAGGACGAACGCGCACGCACGCACAAGCCTGCAAATAGGCACGCACATGCGGAAGTGAGACATATCACGCACGCACGCGCAAAGCGGTAGCTCAGTGGTAATGCGCGATGCTTGGCGTGCTCGTGGTCGGGGGTTCGACTCCCTGGCACCGACTTCACTGACTTACTAACTCCCTTGGGCAGAAGGATGAACGCTCTCATTGCTCCCTGGTGTAGGGCGCCTCCGGAGCTTCGGCCCAAAATCCGTGCCAGCTGGGCGGCCCATCTTCCCTCGCGGGAGAACAACGTAAGTGATAGTACTGATGCAGTGCTGTTTATAGTGCATCGCCGCTTCCGGTACCCTGTACTGTGTTGGTGCTTGCATCAATACAAAAAACATTGATTTTTTGAAATACTCAAATGCTCACAAAGTACGCACAATACATAATCGTCTCGCAAAAGACGAATCACTCCATTATGTGCCAAGCAGCGAGAGGTGCCTTGTGCCTTACACTACACAGCCCTTCCCATCTGGCGACTGTGGGGCACATCATCTAATGTGTCAATCCTTCACAATATTCATGCCGTCTCTTAAAGGCGTGCCCTAACACGCTTTCGCGCTAGTGCTTTGGTTGTCCGATTCCTTTGACTCTGAAGACAGACGGGATGCGTTCATCAATTTTGTTCGTTGTTCTGGCCATTGCCTGCTTGTCCCCAACCGCGGTGGCGGATGGGGAAACCTCTGGCCACTGGAGTTTAAACTGGTTGTTTGCTGGGACGCAGCAGCAGCCGACTGCCAAGAATGAAACGAGTGTAATGATGAGTGGCCGGCCAAAAGCAACACTTCCACGGGCAGGACGGGCCAAAGTCTACTCTGGAAGCCTGATGCGGCGGGTGCCAGAGAAAGCAAAGCCCAGCCGGACAGTTGGGTAAGCGGCTGCTAGGAATCGTCGAAATTGAACTATTATAGGCGTGGGGGTGCTAATAAACTGGAAGGAGCTGAGGGGTTGTTTAAGGGAAAGTGCGCAGCGCACATACGTCCGTACACTCTCTCACACCGTCACAGGTTATACACACTTGCACATACATACACACATACCTACGCGCCCATACATACACTCAGCCACAGAAAAAACCTACCTTTTAGACGATGGCCCATTTAGGAGGGGGGTGTAATTATAGGGGGAGGGCTAAATAAAGGGGAGTAATTGTGAGGTTTACGGTAGTTGACTGACGAGTTGCACTGTTTGAAAGCTTTGTGAAAACTTGTGTTCCGTGATAGTTTGCAAATCATTCAGATTTAGTGGCTTTGGCCGACCGAATGCTGTTAGTGTGCACAAGCGATGGCGACGGATGCGTTACCGAAATTCCATGTGATCAATGATGCAGATTCTAAAACACAACCCTGAGTGAATTTGTCGGAATGCTTTCGCGTTATTCTGCAATTTTGTTCGATTAGACAATCGCAACTACGCAGCTGCCAGTCCGAAAAACGAACACACAACCGCACATCGATTCGTTTGCGAGAAAATAGCGAAGGCATGTTGCTGGAAAAAGAAATCGAACGACTAGAAAGGCGCGTGAAAAGTTGTGTTTTAAAAATGCGATTCGTTTTAGTTAAAAGAGAAAAGTTTAAATGGTAGATCACAGTCTTCAAGGGCTGCCTCTAGTCTTCGTCACTGTTCCCACCCCTTTGGCGCGTTCCCTTTGGACCGGCGCAAGATCCGTCGGGAAGTTTCGCTGCGTACTTTTTCTTGCAGATGCCGTTCTTCTTGGCAGCCTTCGTGCAGTGTTGCGGCAGGCAGCTTTTGCAGCGGTCCCTAAGACAGGCCTCCAAATCGCCCCCATACACCTTCTTCGCCGCTTTCCTCTTTTTCGAACTGGGACCCGTTTTGGGCACTGCGTTGTACTGCCGGCACATGACAGCCTTGCCATTCTCAGCTATCTTCGTGCAGCCGTGGTTTGGCTCTGAAAGCGAGGAGGAATACTTACTAATGAGTTGATTGCGGCGCCACGTTTATTTTAGTGGGTGTGTATTGCAGTTGCAGGCAGGCAGTGGCGGATCCATATTTTTTTCGGAGTGTGGAAGGATTTAGCACAAGGGGAAACCTTGTTGAAATTTACAGATGCGGCGATGTTTTGGGCACCCAATCGATCCATTATTGACAAGTAATACATAAAAGCGGCGCCCCAGGCAAGAATTCTTGCGATTTCCGACCACCTACACGCATTTTTATGCAGGTTCGCTAGGCGCGTTTCTTCTCCCACGGTCCAGCCCTTACACCCCTTTCCCACCTATAGATTTTCGATTTACAGGCAGCATAGCGTGGTAATCCTCCACGCACTCTCATTACCTGGAGAGGGTACAATTGCAGGTTTTTGCACCCCCCTGTTGCCCAATCCATTAACAACTAACCGGAGGGGTCTTTTCGCAAAGTTTTCCCCTACTTCGGCACATCACCACACAACACCATTACACAACCGTTCCCCCCCCCCACCCCGAAATCTTTTAGTAAATCCTCAGAGCGTGGACACCTAACAGTTCCAGAAGGGGTCCACTCACTCAACTCCCCCGCCCTCCCAGATTAGTCAAACCCCCAAAAAGTCGGCCAACTTCTCTGCAGGCCGGCGCAGATGCAGCTTCGCGGTCCGATGAACCTGTGGTTGGCATCCTTGTAGAACAAACTGGCGCATTGCTGGCGTTTCGTACAGTACTGGATGGGCCCTTTGACCCCGGACATGGCCCACGCTAGCGTCGGCAGCAGCAACGACACGCAAATGAAAACCGCCTGCCAGAATGTGGATTCCGTTGTTGTTGTTGTTGGATTTGGGGCAACGCTAGGAGGCCCATATAGTACGTAGAATACCCATCTCTATGACGCCTTCCCGTCTAGAGCCGCATAGACAGCCAAAGACATTCGAAAGAGCGCCATCTGTATTGTAAGGCTGCGACGACACGAGAAAATCCACTGAGCGGAAAGTCCAACATCTAGTCTAGCGGATCCATCAAGAATCGAACCCACGACCTTGCGAGCAAGAGGCCGATTCGATTCTCTACCACTAGGCCATTGCCCGGTGCCCGGTGGGATACCGAAAATCTTCAAATAGCGCTCTCGGAGTACGATGATGCATTAAAAAAAACAACAAAAAAACGTGATCGTCACTTACGAGCTTCATGTTCAGTTCTAACAGCGTCTCGACACACTGCAAACCCTCTCTGCACAAATCTGCTTTGTGTTCAAGCTTTCACTGCACACTGATTGACTACAACACGGGGAAATACGGGCCGCGGTTGCTTCGGCTGACCAAATAATTCAGCTGACCAAACCCAACTATGCAAGTGTGTGCAGCAGTGAGTACAGTATACGCATGTAGCTACTATACAGTGTATTTACGTAACGGGTTCGATCTCCGACTAGCATCTGAGTGCGCCGATGTGGAATTAGGCTCGGTCGGAGAAGGGAATGCCGACGGGGCAGCGCATGGCCTAGTGGCAAAGAATCGGCCTCTTGCGCGCAAGGTCCTGGGTTCGATTCTTGATGGACCCACTAGACCGAGGACTTTCCTTTCGATGGATTTTCTCGTTACATCGCTGCCCTAAATGGCGTTCTTCCAAAGGTCTTTGGCTGATTGCCGGCTCTGGACAGGAAGGCGTCATGGAGATGGCCATGCTATATGGGCCATTGACGGCCTCCTAGCGTTGCCCCTAATCCAACAACAAAAATGGAAGGTCGACAAGGAAACAGGGACACATGTCAAGCAGTAGCTACGTGTACGTGGTGTGTCTTCAGCGCTGCACCCATTCATGAGTGGCAGTTCAGCTAATCTGAATCACATCAGGAACGCTATACCCCTCCAGGTAAAGAGAGGTTGAAAGTATAGTGCCTCGGGGGTGGGGGGGGGGGGAGTATGCGGTACCGTAAATCCTCCAATAGTGCTCCCGTGCCACTATCGTTTCAGCCTCCATTTATTGGGGCCGTGTCTATTGGAAAGGGCACAGAAATTTTGACCTAAAAATTTTCACAAGATTCACAACAATTCTAGTCTGGGACAAATGGGACGGGGGTTGTTGACTTCAGGCGGTTGGGGGAGGGGGGGGGCTGAATCTGTGTCGCTCTCTCAGTTCAACAGTTTCCCTGCAGTGCATTTAGAGTATTTCGAATTCGTAAAGTATTTCATGACGCTAGCGAACAGCTGTAATAGTGACCAACTCCATAAGGACGAATACGGTAGGTACCTACTCCAGTCCCTCCACCAAAATGCATAGCCTGAGGAGTAGTATCGGCACAAAAAAATCGCACCGCAATAATATCACTCTGAAAAGTCAAACGCGCAACTGAACAGCAAAGGCGCATCCGTCTCAATCGTGAGCGTCTCTTTATCGATTTCATTCGAAGTGCTGATGCAACGCCCAAAGCCGTAAGTGACGCCTCTACGTAAATTCCACTTGAAACCCGTCGTTTCGATGTTGCTCGACCTTGTACTTAAGGGCAGCAAGGCAACGCCTGCTTTATGGATCTGTAGCTGACGAGTTGCTGCAAATTGCAGCTTGGAGGAACCCTTAATTTAAAATGCTTTTTTTTGACAAAAGAAAACTGTATTTACGCTTCTGTGTACGCTAGTGCAACTGAGCCACGGTCAAAATGTTCGAGCAATGCTAAAACTCAACAGTTCCCTTTTTTGAAATTTTCCTTCACCACTCCGAAACAATTTTCTGGATCCAACGCTGCAGCGTATCATACCTGCAACCTGGTCTGGCAGAGTGGGAGGGGTAGCCAACTGTTTTAATTATAAGGTATACTGGTACTTGGTCAAAAGTAGGGGGTAAGCAGATATGAAGAGGGAGGAGGTGTCAGACATACCTGTAACCGGGTGTGCGTGTACACACTCACAATCTGGACAACGAAAGCCAGGAGGTTCCCATCAACGACATAGATGGGTTGCTGGGTGATTTGTGCGTATTTCTGGAGGATATGTAGTGTATTGAGAACGTGGTCGAACCTCGAGCCGCTGATCAGACCCCCGAGAATTATGATTGGCGCCTGAACAGCACGCGTCATCTCAAAGAAAGCAACGCAACAATTCGGTACCATACCTGTAACCGGGTCTGGAAGAGTGGGGGGGGGAGTAAATAGCCGAATTCTGGGGGGGGGGGGGTGTGGAGCAAAAAGTGGGGGGGGGGTAGCTGGCTATTTTTTGAGTTATACTGGTACTTTTTGGTCAAAATGGGTATAAATAGGGTCTAAACAGTGTTATTTAGCTGTTTATGGTCATGAAACACTGGAAAGCACTAAAATACACCAACATTTACTCACTTTTATCGGTTTAGGGGGGGGGGGGGTGGGGGTGTTGAAAAAATTCTGCGGCCCCCCCCCCCCCGCCCAGTTGCAGGTATGTTCGGTACTTATAACGCAACAACAAAAGCAACAAGCGTACTTGGTGTGTGTGCGTGTGCGTGTGTGTGTGTGTGTGTGTGTGTGTGTGTTGGGGAGTGTAAAGTAAAAACTCCAAGCCAATGGTTTGTTGTTTGCACTTTGGGGCTTGCAAATTGGAAAGGTCAAGCCGCAGGGTTGCAAAATTTAAAAAAAGATTTTTTTTAAAAAAAAATTTTTTTTTTTTTTTTTAAAAAAAGTTGGATTTTTTTTAAATTAAAAAAAAAATTTCTCTGTTTTTGGGTAAAATTTAGCTTTTGAGTGGCAAAAAGGCGTTTAAATGGTGTTTAGATGGTACAATTAGTAGTTATTCATGCATAAACTTGCTTATTAGCACCAAAACCAAGCTCTTTTTGGGGTTCCCAACTGGTTCCCAACATAGTGCGATACCGTACACGACCATTTAGAGGCAGCGGCTTTGTCACCATTTGACTAAAACGATGCTAAATACGCTTCTAAAGGCTTTAGGGAAGCACTAGTACTTGTGTTTGACACTCTAATAGGCTAAAAGTATCTTATAGTACAGGTATTTGGCGCCAATGATGGCTCGTAAGTCAATTTAAAAAAAAAATTTTTTTTTTTTAAAAAATTTTTTTTTAATTAAAAAAAAACTTGAAATTTTTTTTTATGCAACCCTGGGTCAAGGTGAACACACCTGTCTGTAAGTGGAAGGGGTGGGGGGGGGAGGTCGTTGGACAGAACTCAATCACCGCCCCTTGGGGAGGGAGATTTTCTGAATATAGTTCTCATTAATCCCCCCACCCTTCTATTCTACCTGGGGTGCCTACAATGGGTTGTTTTGTGCACGATGCCTGCACATATTGTTTGTACGCACGCAACACACGCACGCACACACACAAAAGTACACGCACATATAAACAAACCCACATAATTTATTTCACACCCACGCACAACCAGCCCCACACTACACAACCATACCTGTAACTGGGGGGGGGGGTTGGGGGGGGGGGGGTTTCCCTCCCCCCCACTTGCTGGTTTTGACCCCCCCACACCCCCCCCAACCCCCCCCCAGGTTCGTGCGAAACCCCACCCAACCCCCCCCCCCCAGACTTTTTGAAAACTGTCTACTACATACTATATTGCTAAATAAATGCACTTTGTACAGTGTTTTTGAGCAAGAATCGACCCAAAAGTGTCTAGTTTGCGTTATTTACAGTGTATTTCGGCTAAAAAGTACCTATTTTCAGGCTTTTACAGTGTATTTTTTGACTAAAAATAGACCAAAAATTGCCCATTTTTTCTACCCAGACCCCCCCCCCCCTCCTCCAGATTTTAACCCCCCCCCCCCCCCCCCACAACCACCCCCCCCCCCCCCCCCCAGAAAGCGCTCGGACCCCCCCCAGGTCCAATTCCCGGTTACAGGTATGTACACAACCCCCAACAAATAACTGCCACCTCCCAAGTTATAGATCTCATTGCCAGCTTAATGATTTCTATTCATTTCAATTGGTGGACTGAAATAGACTGGAATTCGTCAAAGCAATAAACTCTGCATGTAGCATTTTCAACATCCTAACGAGTGGAAGTATCGATTGGCGTGGGCAGCGTATGGCCTAGTGCTAGAGAATCGGCCTCTTGCGCGCACGGTCCTGGGTTCGATTCTTGATGGAGCCCCTAAAAAGAGTCTTTCCCTATCCATGGATTTTCTCGTGCCATCGCTGCCCTAGATTACAGATGGCGTTCTTTCGAATGTCTTTGGCTAATTACTGGGCTCTAGGCGGGAAGGCGTCATGGCGACGGGTATGCTCTATTGGCCATTGACGGCCTCCTAGCGTTGCCCTTAATCCAACAATATCGATTGAGATGGAAAACGTGACGTGCTCATCAACAAGAATCACGGCGAGAATACCAAACGCAATCTATCTGCCCCCCCATGCGCTTGCTGCCCAAACAAAAGTGCACCAAAATTCCACTGGGGTATCACCCCCCCCCCCCCCAAGTTTTTTTTTTGAAGGTTTTGAGACCGAAGTCTCAGGCGAGAGGGGGACCGAGAGGTCCTTGGTTACCTTTGCCTTATACAAAATTGATTCTCAATGAGAACTGCGATCAGGGGGCTTTTTGCGTGAGCCCCTTGCCCAAGGGGGTTACTGTTATTGGCAGTCTTGCCACGCTGAGGATTGAACTCCGCACCTTGCGGTTTGGAGCCAACGCCTTAGCCCAACTGCACAAACAGCCGCGGCTGCACAAACAAACTGCACAAACAGCAGCAACAAGTTCACAGCGATGTTGAAGTTCAGGACGCGAAAGGGGGAACCAGATTTAAGGTTCAAATAAAAAAAAACTTGCCAAAAAATTGCGCTCGACCACAAAACCGAGTGACTTGTCCAGGTCGGTAAACTGCTGGTCGGCTAATTGCAACACTTCGACCTACAAAAAGTGGAAATAATTTAATTGTTTAAGTTTTTATTTTTTGTTATTTTTTTAAATTTTGTATTGTGTTGTATGTGTATTGTAAAGTAAAATGTACTAACGCCCTTTGTACGGCGTACGCATATTTGCATATTTCTAGAAACGGTCAAAAACTAATACATTTAATAATTAACGCAATTAATTTGAAATTGGAAAAGTTCACTCAACTCAGCGGCGTTTCCAAGCAACGGCTTCACTCCCTTGCCCAGAGAGTCCAAATCGCCAATCACAAAATTTGGCAATTTCAAACTGGGTTTCTGCTTGTGGGCTGAGTGAAACGCGTTCGCGCCACCGTCAACGCATACGCGCGTCTTGGCTGAAAAATAACTATTGAATTTAGTTTGGGAGAGTGTACCTGTCTGGGCCGGGGGGGGGGGGGGGGTGGGGTTGGGCCGCTTTCTCAGTGTTAGTAGCAGAAGACTGTGAATTGTCGTTATTTGACGCCATTTTGACGCTGCAATAGTGCACAATTATCCTGTTGTGGGCATCCCCAACTCCCCCCCCCCCGAAGGGCAATTGACACCCCTCCCCAATTCAGCTAGGCCATGTTAGGTATGGTTTATGTAGGGTTGGATGGATGGGTGAATGGAAGGAGGCACCACGCATGCAAGCACACACACGACACACGCACGCACACGACACACACACGCACACACACACACACACGCACGCACGCACACGACACTCACTCACTCACGCACGCACACACGACACACGCACACACGTAGGCACTCACCCACGCACACACGCACTCACCCACGCACGCACTGAATGAGGTTCCATACCGTGTTCCCATACTTTTTGCTGAAACGAGTCAAATTTGTCGTCCGTGTCCCCATTGAGCAACAACGCGATACAACTTCGGTCTGAATGATCTCTGCAGTAATTCGAACACTTTTATTGGGCAAACTTGACTACTTACGGTTAGCATCATAAACTATTACCATTGTCGAAGAAAGTGTTGAACGGATCGTAGACAAACTTGCGCCGATTTTCCGCGCAAAACCGTCGATTTAAAACGGTTACATTCAAAGTGCCGAATGCCTTTACCAATTTCGAGGTTGCACGCATGGTTGCGCGCGCGCGATGTCCGCGCGTTGCACGCTTGAATGCACGCGTACAGTGTTGCCGATCTTTATTACAGGGTTGCCGATCTCGCGAAAGACGCGCGCGGAGCGCGATTACCTCTTTTATACACATGCACGGAGTTAAAATACGTGAAAACGACAGGACATAAGAGTTGTGTTGGGATAGCAGCGTTAAAACTCTATAGTCAACACGCTCTCAGGAGAACCGCATTTCGACAATTTGAACCTCGCGAACGAACAGCTAACAGCTGGGTAACGGTTAAAATACGGTAGTGCGCGTTTAAAAAAAAAGAGAAGTGGGGGTGAGGAACGACGGAAGAATGCTTGCCGAATGACGAAGTAGTGGCGACGAACAATTGTGAATTGTGATTTGCCGTCTTATACTAGCCAGCCGAGCCATGTCAATGCACCTTGCAAATGTACCTACTTTACAATTTTGACCGTATTGCACAGTACCTCCTAAGGTGGATAGGCTTTGTCCTAAAAGATAGAGCAAACTCCTAAAGCGCGCAAGTTTAAAATTTCTATGCTTGCGCACCACATAAACAGTCTTAACAGTGACATTAATGCACTGTTGCTGCAATCCGTTCAATTCGATTAAACGCAACTCAATGCAATTCAATTTCGCAATTAATTTGTAAGCGCCAAAGTCGGTTGTGCGTGCAATTCTCTCGCGTTGATACCGTTCATCTCTCAAATCAACCCTGTTGTTCCCGGCGCTTGCGCATGACGCTGACCAGCTGACCTGATGCACGGACCTGACAACACTAACTATTGACGGCACGAGAAGACGATGCCTCTCGGTGCGGTTCGTCCTGTGACGGTGATTCGATGGGCATGGGCAGGCCGTCTTCTTGACCGTCTGCGGCGGGACGTGCACGTAGTGCGGCCTGTCCGCCTTGTCGTCGGCGCCTGCGAGAGACAAAGCATCCTCCTCGCTCGTCTGTGTCCACTGCCACGTCGCTGAGAGAACAGAGGCGCACCACCAGGCAGCAGTGTGTGGCGCCGCCGAACGCTGTCGGTGGTCCTACCGTTGATGTAGAGCTTGCCGACCGCGTCCTTCAGCGCCTCGTCCAATGCCTTCGCCACGAACGCCTTGCCAGCATCGTCAGCGGCTACTGCCCCTGACTCAGCACGAAGTCGACGACATTGGCGGGGAAGTCTGACCGACGCGACACCGACGTCGCCTTCGACCTCTCGAAGCAGGGTGCGAGGCACCGGGACGGCCTCCTCCATGGTCTTATAGAATAGACGAGGCAGTTGCTGAGGATGGCGGCGCTCGAAGCCTTGTATACAGCGCCACGTAACCCTGGGTGGAGAAGTCATTCGCTGTTCACGCGCCGACCACGATGAGCACCGATACCGACGACGACGCACCATGAGATGAGAGACGTACAGGAGGCGATGTTGGCACCGATGGCGGTAAAAGTTGAACGGTGTGACGAAGTAGAAGTGTGGTCGCGACGAAGTCTTGCCAGCAGCGACCACTCACTTCGCGACGGGCTGCCGAGCACAGATGGACAGAAGCGCGAGCACCTCGAGCCCAGTGTAGCGCAGTCGAGTCGTGCTGATGTCCGTGTCGGTTGGTGCTCAGGCTGGAACGGTTCACAGACGAGGCAGCGCAAATATTCGCACCCGCTGCCGAGACGCACGTCAACGTATAGCTTACGTAACCTCCACCTTCGTCGACAGAGACGATTAAGTTTGATGCACGGCCGGTCGGCGCGTTGGCGGTCCTTGTGTCGACAATGTCGACGGAGTCGCCCCCGTCCGGCGACGGACGGACGGCCGCCCGCCAGAATGCGAGCAGCTGGCAGCGGCGACGCTCGCTGCCAACGGCAGGAGTGCTACTGTCGACGAATCGCTGCCAGTGACGCTCACGCGCGCAAAAATGTTGCTCGGCCGTTCGGTGCGTCGGCGGTCGACAAGAGGATCATTAGAAAACGTAGAAACAATTCAAATTCGCGCCTACAGTGTTTTCGCTAATTTCTACAGTATGTTCGCTATTTTCTACAGTATGTTCGCTATTTTCTACCGTAAAAAATTTGCATATTAGGACAACGTCACGACACGCCTCCTAACACGCTTTCAATTTTGGCATCCTAAATGCGCGTAAGGCGTTAAAGTGGGCGTTTCATTCTACTAAACATTCAAAGTCGAAATGGTGTGTTTACAATTTCACCAGGAAAATGCCAAAGAACGGGATAGACAAATGGCACAATCGAAGAAAACGTCACAATTACTAACTACTTTGTTTGAAGCAGTGTGTCCTATGTCCTGAACAAAACTGATCTTGCTTTTTCTTTAGGTGTACCATTGGCATTGTCACAATCGGTTCTTTTTCTCGCTTTCCTGTTCTAACCCGTGAGTATCAAGGCATTGATGAGATACCTTGCTAGCTTGGCAAACCATTTGTTGGAACCTGATACGAGGATGTCAACTTCCACAGACAGAAATTCTTCACTGTTCTTCTTGCTGTTGATGAGGTCCAAAATGACGAGCTACAATTAGGAAAAGAGTGAAGCAGCATTTCCCACAAGGCTGACAAATGTTGAAAGTTGTGCAAGGTTTGTTTTGTAAGACACACAATGTTGCTTTTTTTAAAAGCTCTGTCTACCGTATTCCATTACCATTGGGAGATGCGCGACTGTTTTAGCTCCGTTTTCCTTGAAGTACACTGGCACAGTGACCGTTTCGAGTCGTTTCTTCAGTCTGCTGCCCAGCATTTTCAGAATCAGTTTTCCAACCATTTTGCCAGGGTTCAGAATCAGTTGAGCCCAGTCCTTCCAGTTCAGTTTTTTCACAACAGACACAAGGCCGACTGCAGCGCCACTGCCCATGCTCTGAACAAAGGTTGAATGGGTTTGATGAGCAGGTATTTGTTTAAAAAAGAGGTTAGAATGTAAGTTGTCAGAAAAAAATGTGTTTTGAAACATAGATGCCGATTCAGGTAAGCAAATTTAGATTGTACAATCAGTTATCAGCTACAATTGGCAGAGGAACATGTGAGTGTGGTTTGTCCCTATCCTCCCCTCTCTTCTAAGTGAACAACAAGGGTAAAATTTGGTGGCAACATGCTGAAATCTCAGGTTGTACAACTATTGCAACAAAACGAACCTTTGTCAGTGTTTTCTGCATCGCTGGCAAATACGTTTTCTGGACATATTTTTTGACTTCATTCTTTCCTTTGTTTTTCACGTTCTTATCAGCATTTGCAATGCCATTCTTTGCCGACTTCAGCTCCTTCGTCAGTGTCTTCCGCATGCCATTCTCAATGCTTTGGGCCACGTTTCTAGCTTTTGCGGGCTTTTTCAGTTGCATTCTTTCACCTTTCACTAGCACATTGCCAAGATTCAGTTTGTTTCCGGAGATGAATACGCCCAGATTCACCTCGCCATACAGAGTCTCGACAAAGAAGTTGCGGACCTTCTTGAAGGCGACGTCGACCATGTCCTTGAAGAACCGCTTGAGACTGACCCCTTTCACTCGGCGCAAATTTCGCGCTTTTGCTTGTTTTCTCTTTGCCTCCGCGATGGGACCCGGCCGACTCATGGCTTCGCAAATGCTAATGGCCAATGCGATGACGACAACCAACAGAATGAGCACAGCGCTTCTTCGAGTTTGAGGAGACATTGTCGAGCTTGTTGGAAGCTTGTTGGAGGAGCTTCAACGACTAACTGATGTAAATGATTTTGTAGTATGGGAGCCTAATCGCTTGTTCACCCCCCAACTCTGACAGCCTCTGTTTGTTATGAGCCAGCTGCGTAAACGCCAAAACACTGCCAGCCCAACCTCCATGAACCCAACATCTGCCAACAAACCCAAAGCATACAAAGCATGGAGATTGTATCTGCTGTTTGCATGGAGGGAGTGATTTTTGATTGCGTTTGCCTATGCGATGATGAATGAATGGCCCAACCAGAACACGGTCTACGCGGGACCGTTTGCGCTCATGTCAAACCCAAACGCTTTACACTCATACTGAACTTGCGACCACGCACGCACGCACATTACGTGCCACCGCGTCATCATTGTGTTCATGTTCAATGTTCATAAAGGCACGATAAAATAGCGGGATCAAGCATTTCTTTCTAGTCCGTCCAAGGCGCCAAGTCTTTTTGCTGCTCCCACCATACGTCTACCGCACGCAACGTATCGTCCGATCAACAACAAAAACTAATCTATCGCTACATGCATGGGAGTATCTCTCTGTGCGTGCGCGCGACACCATAGAACAAAAGCCTACTGCAATGCTTTCACATAAAAATCTGCTTATAAACGACGGTTCTACTTTGCTAAGGGCCACTATTGCAGGCAGAACTATTGCATTGAGATATTCACTATTGGAGGATTTTTCGGTACCAATTCAATCGTCGAATCTAGGAAGGCCGCCAACGAGAAACTTGAAAGCGAGCGTGTCATCTTGCCAATACGGTTCTTGCCGAAATCTCAATGTGCCTGGAGAGAAAGGCTGCGTAGTGATTGGTTTTGTATGTAACGGCAGCTTAGTAATGGGGGAATCACACCCGGGGGGGGGGGTGGAGGGGAAGGCAGTTCAGAGGGTGGCCAATTTTTTCTAGGGGGTCGGTTCCTGAAAGATCCTAGTGGGTGGTTTTTTCTCTGGATAGTACTTGGGGTAGCAAAACATGAGAAGTGCGCTGTAGGAAGAGACTGGGGCTTGGGGCGATCGATCAGGGTGTACAACACTATCTTCGTAAAAAAAAGTGTTAAAGTACGTTTTGCTTCGAACTTGCGCCACTTGCGCTTAAACTGCGTCGCATACGGTACGCGGAAGTTCGAATTCGAACCATTCTCGCCCCAATTGTTGTTCCACTCGCTGACCGCAATCCAATATGGCTGTTTCAGTACTGGATCCGTGCCCCATCCGATCAACTTGAGACCGTGAGTGCCGGTTCTTTCGCCCCAAGTACGATGGTAAATCCCTGCAAGAACGGGCGCTTCAAATGTACACTCAGTACTCAAGTTGATCGGATGATCCGATCAACTTGAGACCGTGAGTGCCGGTTCTTGCGCCCCAGGTGCGATGGTAAATCCCTACAAGAACCCGCGCTGTGGGATTTACGTTCGGGAGTGCTTGCACGCATGTGCGTAGGTTGGCGACCCTTGGCGTGACAGCACCTTATTATTTGAGCTTCACCTAATGCGTAATATAAATTAGGGCCACACCGCGTTCGTGACCCTACTGTACACAACGAAATCGTGCACACGTTCGAATGATCTGAATACGCTGAATGATACGAACGAGAATGATACGTTCACGCGGAGTACGCCAAGGAGCTGGGCTTGCAATCAGGCCTACAATCCTAACGAGCCGAATTGTGCTTGCTCGGTTATCACGATCATGCGCGGCGACCGGCCTCAGGTCCGCTGCCAACCTGTCGGAAGCAGCTGAGCCAGCAAAACGACCCCATCGTTGTCGCACCGGCACAGGTAGTTAGTTACAAGTCTGACTTGAAGACTACATTTTCGCATAAAGAAGACTACAAGCCTCTCAGCCTAAGCCTAAGCCTAATACTGCGTGTCACATATGCGAAATCGAAAGGTAGTTGAAATCCGTTCAGAAACAGATAAACTAGTGTAAATCAATTGTAGGCAAGAAAACCGCTCTGTTTTGATTAAACAGGGTGGGCCAGCCTTGACTCCACCTCTTTGTTCAAGTATGCATCTCGGGGGTGGATGAAGCGATTAAGATGAAATTTCAACATTTATAGTAGAACCGTCTAACTTAGACTTCCTCCAAGTTTCAGCGAAATCGATAAAGGTTTCAGTTTTCAAAATGGCCGCCGTCGAAATCAACGCATTTTTCACAACGCTCTATCACGGATTGGCAGATTTTTGAACAAAGCTCAGCGTTAAAGTTCGGCGACGTTTTTTTAATGGCCACTTTGAGTTCGGCAAGAGTCTTGCACCCTTGCGCGTAAACGACTTCCTGAGTTCGGTCGGTTACGGTCGGGTCGGGTACGATCGCTGAACCAGCGTTCTGTGGTGGCACTTTTGTCGTTGGAAACTCAACTTTGGATCGACGAATAACTTCAGCTTGACTATCCGTTTTGTAACATTGTTTTACAATGTGACCGCGCGGTTCCAAAGGGAATTTCTGCCGCGATATACCCGCAAAAAATTGTTTTGTTTCAAAAGCAGCACAACAGTTCCTTGAAAACACGCATTTTACCGTATACAAATTGTTTTGTGCGTAACTTTTGAACAACGTAATAGATATAGCTGAAACTTGAAGGAAGTCTAAGTATTGACTGACTGCTACATGTGTTTCAAAGTTCATCAAAATCGCTTCATCCACCCCTGAGATATACTTGAACAAAACGGTGGAGCCAAGGCTGGCCCACCCTGTAAGTAGATGTGCTGCAAATAGCTAAATTACTGTATCAGTTTACATCAAGCGTTTGGCCGTGTGGCCCCAACTACAATTAGGTAACCATACCTGTAACTGGGGGGGGGGGGGGTTTGGGGGCCCCACAGAATTTTTCCAATTCCTCCCCAAACCATTTTCACTCAGTCTAAAACGATAAAAGTGAGTAAATGTTGGTGTTTTTGCGTGCTTTTCAGTGTTATGTGACCATAAAACAGCTAAATAACACTGTTTAGACCCTATTTATACCCATTTTTACCCAAAAGGACAAGTATAGCTCAAAGAATGGCCAGCTACCCCCACTTTTTGCTCCAGACACCCCCCCCAAGAATTTGGCCATTTACTCACCCCCACTCTTCCAGACCCGGTTACAGGTGTGTAGGTAAAGTCTAGCCAAGTCCGAAAATAATAAGGTGCCGCATAGGTTTTTTAGGCGTTCGTCGCGCACCCGAGTCGTAGAACCAGAAATCGTGAAAAACTTCGTAGAACAGCATGAGTGGACCGTTTGTCATAAGTTCCTTCTTCACCGTGGTAATGTCCCAAGCCATGGAGTAGTAATCTCCACCTGAACCACAATAATATAATTGATGCAAATTGAAAGGGAAATGTAGAGCAAAACCTTTTTACACAATCCAGTTAGTACATGACATTTTGCACGTATCATAAGTGCATAGTTTCAGTGGCCTTCCCCAATGTCTGATCTTGCCTACGTCACCATGTTGTGTTTGGATTGCACCAAATAAAACAGTTTAAAACAGTGGCATATTGGCTGCCTATTGTGATGGCGCGGAGAGTCCGCCAAACCGAATCCCAAAAACCCTACCTGAACCTAATTCGACTTAACGATCCTGCCTCACCATAATATTTGGCCTCCTTCCAGGGCTGTCCACTGAGACACTTGCGCTCGCAGATGGGTTTGCTCTTGGTCATACCCAGGTCCTCACAGTTGGGTCTGGTCCTGAGCTCCGGCTTGGTGAGGTGGTGGTCGCACGCATAGACGGGTGGGTGCGGGAAGGGCATGCAGTCCGTGGAGACGATGCCCTCCTCCTTCCAGTACCTCAGCATCTGTTCGGGCGTCCGGCCTCCACCGCAGCTGAAGAGAGTAAGTGGCCTTGCCTTCACATGGCCACATGGCCTTGCCTTCAAAAAGATCTGTTCACATGGTGTTACAGGTGCGGACATGAACCAAATGGCTTTCCCTACGAGCTACGTCCCTGGAGCCGCCTTGGTGGCAGGGAAAGGGGGATGGAAATCCTTACGCGTCGTTGACGTCGTGCACGCAGTAGGGGCAGCACATCATGATGTCGTTGGCCGAGAGGTAGGGCTGGTGCTTGCCTCCCGAGTGGATGCAGACGCGATCCGTCAGCATTTGCGCCATTGCAGTCGAGTAGCAAGAGGCGCAGTTGCCCTGGTCGGGTGCGAAGCCAATGTACTT
Organism: Paralinhomoeus sp. GSCO2_6; assembly: GCA_030248085.1. NCBI lineage: Eukaryota > Metazoa > Nematoda > Chromadorea > Monhysterida > Linhomoeidae > Paralinhomoeus > Paralinhomoeus sp. GSCO2_6. The sequence goes on along the minus strand of JASAMY010002330.1, from coordinate 9,630 downwards.
GCAATGGGGCCACCTGGAAATGGAAAAAGAAGCTGTGGGGAGCATACCTGTAACCGGGTATTAAAGAGTGGGGGAGGGGGGAATGGCCGAATTCTGTGTGTGTGGGGGGGGGGGGGGGGGGTGGAGCAAAAAGTGGGTGCTAGCTAGCCATTTGTGAGTTATATTGGTACTTTTGGTCAAAAATGGGTATAAATAGGGTCTAAACAGTGTTATTTAGCTGTTTTACGGTCATATAACACTGAAAAACACTGAAATGCACCAACATTTACTCAACATTTACTCACTGTTATCGTTTTTGACAGAGTGAAAATCCCTTGGGAAAATTCTGGGGGGTTGGGGAGTGGGTTTCGGTCAGTGGCCGCGCTACATAGGGGCAGGGAGGGGCGGACTGCCCCCCCCCCTAACTTCAGGACTGCCCCCCGTAACTTTTCCTCTCCATCATGTGCAAGAGCTTGTGTTGTGTGTGTAGGTACATAACAAATTTTAAATGAGAACCTTTGATTAGAGGACAGGCGAGTCCTTATTCATTGCCAATCAAGATATTGAGACAGAGTCATAAAAACATGGCTGAAGGAGGAGAGCGCAGCCCACTCAATAGCGCGCTTCACCCGTTCTGGCGGCGCGTAGATAGGCTTTCGCACGCACTGCCCTCCCCCAAAAGCGCAGACATGCAAAGCTTGGTGGTTGTTGGGAATTTGCTGAGATGTTTTGCAACAGGGTACCTATACCTCGACCTCAAAGGGCGGAGACGAGGGGCGAAGGGCACCTAGAATACTATCAGGCGGCGACTAACCCTCGCCGCCTTCGCTTTACTATATCCGCCCGGCACCAGTTGGCTCACCCCTGGGCCGGGCGATCAACCTTCGTTTTAGGCCGTTTGAGAGTATATAGCTCCATGCGCGGACACTCTCAGCCCCTGCGTCGCCTGCCGATACGCCGCAGCCGTCGTCAGGGCCGGTCTCAGTGAAGAAGAAGAAGAAGAGGGGCGAAGGGGCGTATGTAAATTCTACTCAATTTCAACGGCAAAAAATGGAGAGAACGTCGTTCAACAGCCAAATTGCGAAAAATGGGCATTTTTGGTGCACGTTTTGACGCGTCTGCCACAGCCACAATTGAGCAGTGTCCTAACTATTTGGGAATCATGGGAAAGATTAGGGATCTACTCTGTGAGGTTGCCAAGGGCTTGGGCAAATATAAGCGGAAATGGTCAGCTGTGAATTGGGTGGGGCAGAAAAAAATTGCTTACGTTTCTCTTCGATTATTTCTTGTGACGGTTTTATGTACATTCTGCCTCTAAACCGTTCGCTTTTGGTCGAGGAAAGAGTGGGCGGAAACGTGTCAGCCAGCATACTCCAATAGCAGGTGCAGGATCGATCAAGGTGAAGTGTTTGTTGAAGAGAACATTGGGTTGGCCTTGGCAGAGTAAAAAATTTGCCTGCGGCGCTGGGATTTCTGAGAGGGCGATGTACATATACCTACAGGGTGGCCCAAAAAAAAATGTGCCCTTTTTGTATTTTCCGTAACTCAACCTAACCATGGCGGATTGGGATGAAATTTTGTGGGCTTATAGCCAAATACAATCTGTATACGCCCTCCAAATATTATTCCCATCCGACCACCCACGCGCATTTTATGACCATGTTCCCAAAAACACCCAATTTTCGAAGTGACGGACCACATGAAAATGGACCAAAAAAAAATGTGCCCCCCTCTATCTCGGCCGATCGGGGACGGATCCGCCTGAAATTTTGCAGGCTACAGGGCACCCTAAATTCTACCTCGCATGCCAAGTTTCAGCCCGGTCCGTTCAGGTCCGCTTTAGTAACACAAATTCAAACTTTGCGCAAAATTTGTCTTTGTTTGTGTGGTTGTTTTCATGCGTGTTCATAATAATAATACTGTAAAAATATTTTTGATCCTGTTTTTGTCAAATAATGGCGTATTCGGATGGTTTGTCCGCAATTATCTGGAATTATCATTCGAATCACAATTTTGGCGCAAAAAAAATTTTTCGGCTTTTGAAGGGCGATCACAATGTGACGCTCAGAGGCATTCAGAGTTTCCTCCAGCGAACCAAGGTTTTTTTTCTGAGTTTATTGTCGAGTTTTTATGGTCTTTCTTTAGCAGCGTGGAGGTTCTCTCGAGCGCAAACCGGGAAGTGGGCGACCGCGAACGGCTTTGACGCAGGCCAACATTGCAGCAATCAAGCGTCACACGTTGTCTCAGGATTCCAATCCTGGGACACACTTGAGTCAAAGAAAAATCTCGCAGAAGTTGGCCATCGCGAGGACGTCTGTCCAAAGGGCCCAGCGACATCTGGCGCTGCGATGCTTTACCAAAGTTCCAGTCCATCAGCTGAATCCATTGCAGAAGCAGCAGCGCCGGAAGAGGGCGCAGAATTTGCTTCGTCGGCTACCAGTCGATGCTGTGAGACGCACGGTCTTTACAGACGAGAAGTGGTTTGAGACTCAGGCGCCACGGAACGCGCGGAATAGCAGAGTTTATGGCGTCGGACCCAAGCGCGCCATTGATCCCGGCCGTCTGTTGGTTGAGAGGGAAAAGAAAAGCTTGAAGGTTTTTGAACCTTTTTTTCACAAAGTTTTCATTTTGGTTTGTTTTGAAGGTCATGGTAGCAGCTGGCGTGTCGGCTGCTGGGAAGACGAGACTGCACTTTGTCCCTCCGTCAACAAAAGTGACGGGTCACTTCTACCGCAGCCTGTTGACGGACGGATTTTTCCCCGACTGCAAGCGCCTTTTCCCATCGGAGGACTGGATTTTTCTTCAGGACGGTGCTCCATCTCACACCGCAAAGGACACTGTGCAGTTGCTCTCGCGGCAGTGCCCCGACTTCATCCACCCGACGGAGTGGCTGGCCAACTCTCCCGATTGCAACCCGATGGACTATCGCGTGTGGGAGGTGTTCGAGCAGAAAGTTTTTGACGGGCACCCGTCCTTTGACAGTCTGCAGTCTCTGAAAGTGCGGCTGCAAGAAGTTTGGGACAGCATTGACGACGGGTGGATTCGCAGTGTGATTCTTGACCGAAAGAACGGTTTTCGAGCTCGTCTGAGGGCGGTTGTGTCGCAGAACGGCGCTCAAATCGAGCACATGTTTAGAAAGATTTGAAAATGGGTGGTTTGATGTGTGTGTGTAGCGCTCACTACAGCAAGCCTTAACAGAAGTAGCTGAAACTTGGCATGCGAGGTAGAATTTAGGGTGCCCTGTAGCCTGCAAAATTTCAGGCGGATCCGTCCCCGATCGGCCGAGATAGAGGGGGGCACATTTTTTTTTGGTCCATTTTCATGTGGTCCGTCACTTCGAAAATTGGGTGTTTTTGGGAACATGGTCATAAAATGCGCGTGGGTGGTCGGATGGGAATAATATTTGGAGGGCGTATACAGATTGTATTTGGCTATAAGCCCACAAAATTTCATCCCAATCCGCCATGGTTAGGTTGAGTTACGGAAAATACAAAAAGGGCACATTTTTTTTTGGGCCACCCTGTAGGTGTCGGTATTTTGGGTCTTCATGTATCGACTGTTCATTACATGTTCATTACATAAAAGTGTGCTACATGGAGTAGGCGCAAAGGCATCTTTGCGCCTACTCCATGTAGCACACATTTAAGCTGACATCAGACACTGGTGGACGGTTGTAAGTAAGAGTCACCAGTATCTTGCCCTCCCCGAAAATATTCCTGGACCCATGCTGCTTATGCTGGCTTGTACAGCTCCACCTTTTCAAACTGCCCCCTGTAACTTTCGGACTGCCCCCCCCCCCCTAACTGTGGATCCTGGCGCCGCCACTGGTTTGGGTGGGTGTTGGAAAACTAGTGGGGGAGGGTTACAGTTACCCCCCCCCAGTTACAGGTATGGTAGGGAGCTGTGTTTTTAACTGGCCCACTCAACAACAACAACGTTTCATGTTTATCTTCTGTACTTCTGTATCTCCCTATTTCCAGGATTGGAATGAGAGGCAGAGTCATTTGTGTAGCAGGGGCACTAATCAGGGATTCATGACATGTCTAGTATGGTCTACACCAGACACTTTTTGACACGCATCATGCTTGAGAAGGGAACATGCTCGTTTTCTTAGCAGACCCAACAGACCTCTCTCTAGCATCAAAGCGCTCCGGAATATCAAAGTCTGGTATCTCATAATCTTGGTTGTACTTGATGCGAGGTCTGGTGCTGTTCCACCACCACGATTCATGGGTTGAGGGCCCGGCGAGCGTTGGCACTTTGAACTTCCAGTGAAGGAAATCTTCCACATCGCTGTCTGGCAAGATTTTGCCACCAGGCCACACGGCCTACAAACGCAACATCAATTGACAGCAGATCACTCTGGCAAATGACATTGACTGTGCAGTGATACCTGTAACCGGGTGGAAGAGTGGGGTGGGGGGTAGCTGGCCGATTTTGGGTGGGGGGTCTACAGAGAAAAAAGTGGGGTGGGGTAGCTGGCCATTTTTTGACTTATACTTATACTTTTTGGTCAAAAATGGGTATAAATAGGCTCTAAACAGTGTTATTTAGCTGTTTTACGGTCATATAACACTGAAAAGCACTGAAAAAAAAACCAACATTTACTCACTTCTATCGTTTTAGACAGAGTGAAAATCTCTTGGGAAAATTCTGTGGGGTGGGAGTTGGGTGGGTGTTGGAAAAATAGTGCGGGGGCCCCCAACACCCCTCCCCCCCAAACCCACCCCCAGTTACAGGTATGTGTGCAGTAGGTCGAGGAGAGGTGGGTGTGTACCAAGAGCCAAGTTACCAAGTTTATGAGAAAAAGAAGAGCAAAATAGGAAAAAAACAACGCTAGCCCAACGATCCGTTTTTATTTCGCTGCGCGTGAGCGCGGCGAGTTCGTATACGGACGGAAAAATTCGTAATGGTCTGTCCGTCCATTCGTCCGTCCGTTCATCTGTCCATCCGTTGCTGACCGGTTCTCCTTTATGGCTTGACGGATTGGGCCGAAATTTTTTTTGAGCATTCTTAGGACCAATTTGGAGATGCACCATTTTTAGATTTATTCTAAAAAAATTGCAAAAAAAGTAAAAAAAAAACATTTAATATTTCTGTGTCCATGAGCAAAATTTCTGTGAAAACGCATGCTTTTAAAAGGATAGGGCCCAATCTGGGAGGAAAATTTTTTTCTGGGACCAAAATTTCTGTGTCCCCGAGCAAAATTTCTGTGAAAACACATGCTTAAGGATAGGGCCCAATCTGGGAGGAACATTTCGGTGTCTGAGGGCAAAATTTCTGGGTCAAATCTGGAAAAACGCATCATTAAGGATAGGACTAGGATGTGTCCCAATCTGGGACAAAATTTCTGGGTCCGGGAGCAAAAATTTCTGGTCAATTTTGAAAGTTTCCGCCGCGTTATTTTCCTAGGCTAGTGCTATGCTCGTGCGTTCGCCAGTACGCGCGTTGGTCCAGCCAGCCACCCACTCTCCTTCGCTACCACGCTACACAGAGCCATGGTGCCATAAGGCAGTGTGGGCGCCTTTTGGCCGGTATTGGGGCGGGGAGGGGGCAGTGTGGATGCCTTTAGGACGCATCAGTGCATTCCTATGCACCTACGCACGGACGTGGACGTCCTCCCTCCTGTCTCCTCTATCTGCAATTGCAATGCAGACTTTTGGACATTCTGAAAAAACGCTAGGTGGTGTAGCATTTTGCAAAGCAACAACAGTGCATTTTGCAATGGAGCAAAGGAGACAATAACGGGGCGTCGTAACATTGAAGCTTGTGCAGCGATTTCACCGATTCCAAAGGAATCGGCACTGCTAAAAAAATTCCAGGAAGTGCACACCGGTCCAATCTGTGCCAAAGGACAGAAATTTCGAATGAAAGGCAACAAATTCAAATGAAGTGCTTTTTGAAACGAGCTTGTTTTACGACCGACTGAGGCTGGGCAGCAGGATTGCTCCCAGACCACATTCAGCAATCTGTTGGCCACCACTCTATCACTCAGCAGTCCTCGACATTATTCCCCAACCCTCCACTGTGTTTGTCTGATGTTTGCACTGCTACGCGTGCAGCCATATGTGGAAGTATAAACAGCGTTCACCTTCCACTCATGCTGAACCGTGTTGATATAGTCAACGACTTGCTCGTAGGTTTCAAGCAGGCGGTCCTGTCGGCTCTCGTAGTAGCGGGTGACTTCTGAATGCCGCGACAAGAAGCCGTGGCTTGATTATTTAGCGATATCGATCGCCTCTTACCCATTCCTATGATGAGCAGTGCCAGGAGAATCAGCAGTCCCAACAGGATCAGCACCGTTTTGTTGCTTTGCACATAGGACACGGCCTTTTCCTTCTTAGTGAGCGGCTGTCTGAGCCGCTCTTTCTCCATTCTTGAATCTCGATCGCTTTCAAGCGCGATCGCCAAGAAATTCACAAAGACGCACTCGGAAGCCACAACGCAGCGGCCTACACAACTGCTGCGTTGTGCGCGAGTGAGCGCGGCAAGATGTGTCTTTATTCGTGGCGTAGGCACTATCGCCCCTACTAGTTCGTTGTAATGCCACAGAGGACGAGACTGGCAGGCGCAAGAGCAGTGTACAACGCTCAACGCTCTGCGCTTCTTCTGGTGCAGCGCAATTTGCATGGTGCCCTCTGTGCACATGCTTCTGTTATGAAAGCAGTTTCAAAAGCAGATGCATAGCTTTATTCTTTTGATTGGGAAGGCGCGTACTCCATAGATAGCTATCGCTATCAGCACAGCACTGAGAGAGCCAAACTCCCTGCTCCTCCGATGAATAAATGAATGACTCAAACCCAAACACGGTCTACTACGTGGAACCATATGCGCTCATGTCAAACCCAAACGCTTTACACTCAATCGGAACTGACGACCGCGCACGCACGCACGCACGCACGCACGCACGCACGCACGCACGCACGCACGCACGCACGCACGCACGCACGCACGCAAGCACTCATTACGTACCATACATGTAACTGGGGTGGGGGTGGGGGGGGGGGGGGGTTACCACCCACCCACTCCGAAGTTTACCCCTCCCCAGCCCCCACCCAACCCTCCCCCAGAATTTTTCTGAAGTTTTCCAACTTGTCTACAATTATAAAAAGCAGTGTATTTTTCATCTTTTTCAGTGTTTTTTTTACCCTAAAACAGCTAAATAACGCTATTTATAGCCTATTATAACCCATTTTTGACCAAAAAGTGCTTCTTTTTGACACTATTTAAGTACACTTTTTAACCCTTTGACACCCCCTCCCCCTTCAAATCTGCTTACCCCCACCCCCCCCGCCCGGAACTCCTCCGACCCTCCCCCCCCCCCCACTTCAGAAACCCGGTTACATGTATCAGGGTGTACGCGTCAGCGTACAACCCTAATATGTGACCGCTTCTCAATGCGGGTTTTTGAAATTTCGATCACCTATAACTTTTGATTGCCGGAACGAATTTCGACGCGTTATGGCGCAAATGAACCGCCTTCTTCTGGGGCATTGAATGCGCCATAACGCGTTTTCTTGCTTTACTGTAACTAGCTGCTTCAACTCAGGACTCCTGCTTGCAAAGTGCTCCAAAGTGGTTCAATATCAATATTTTCATGTCCTCTGTGATGTGATGCCTCATCATCAATACAATGTGTCATAAAATCATGCTGCAAATGCTCAGTTGAAAAGCAACAATGACGAATCTGTAAAGTGATGCAGCAAAAGCCAAAGGAAGTCAACCAATGCAACCAATGCACTTCTGCAATACAGGAGAACAGTTTACCTTTTTTGTTGTAACGCTTTATTTTTGCGTCATTACATCTCCAGTCATTAGGTACATTCGATAGTAAAAATTTGGCACTATACCATCTTTAGCAGACACCATAAATCCCATATTTAGTGGCGGGACTATTGTTGTAATAAGCCCTTCAGAGCCAGCTAATAATAATTGGCTTTTTGTAATCTGCATGGTTGCTCACATATGTTCATACATCGTGATCTGCAGGCGCAGTGCTTCCCAATCGGCTTGTGCTGACTCACTCACTGACTGCTCGGTAGGCTGCTATAAATAATTGCACCGCTCAACATTTGAGCGCCATTGAGAAACTAAATAATACGTTTCTTCTGAAGCTCCCTGACCGCTCTGTAGAACTCGTCGAAATTTGTGAACGGCCCTTCTTCCTCTTGGAGCGACTTGCCAAAGCGGCACTTGTGCAAGGTCTTTGGACCTGCTCTAAGCTAGGATCGCTGTCCGACGCTTCCGATTCCCTTCCGGCGCGCCGTGGGCGGGCGTTTTTCGGGTGGGCTTGGGCTTGAGTCTTCCTTACGTCGTTTTTCTGGCAAAACACAATTGTTGTGTCCGCGTCCGCTGTGTCCGAAACCTAAGCGAAGCCTAAGCCTAAGCGAAGCATAAGCCTAAGCCAAAGCCAAAGCCTAAACATGGACTGGACTAAAGAAAAGTCTGGACTAAGCCTAAAATTAAGAAAGTGTTCATTGGACGCAGCGGATGTGGACGCATTAATTGTTTTCAGCCGATTTCTACAATACAAAAAAAAACTAAAACAACGCACCATAAAAACGCTAACACTAAAGCATGATCACACCCCATCCTCAGGCTTAGGCTTAGGCCCAGGCTTATATGCTTAGGCTTACGCTTAGGCATACACGTGTGCGTGCGTGTGCGTGCGCGAGTTTGTGCGTACGTGTGCGCACGTGCGTGCGTGCGTGCGCGAGTCCGTCCGTGCGTGTCTGTGCGTGCGTGTGCACCTGCGTGCATGCGTGCATGAGTGCGTGCGAGCGCGTTAGCATATGTAAGTTCGTGTGTTTTTACCCTCAACTTGGAACATGAACCATATTCTGTGCATGCATGCGTGCGTGCGTGTGCGCGCGTGCGTGCGTGCGTGTGCACGAGTGCGTGTATGCATGCGTGCGCGTGCATGCGTGCGTGCGTGCGTGCGCGGGTTTGCATAGGAATTGTTCCGTGCTTTTTTCACTCTCAACTTGAAAAATGCAACAACTTGGAACATTTACAATTTGCATATTCAATGTCTCATATCTTGTGATTACGGTATCTCACAGGAAAATGGATGTGATATTCGTGATCAGCATGGCCGATTACGTATGTCCCAAGCAGATTTGACACTGAATTCTCAAATTTGATAAAACACATATGTGCAATTTGCATATCTCCCGGATTACGGTAGCTATGGAAAATCCTGCCACTGTATGATGGTAAAATGTGCCAAGCCAGCTGCTCACAAAATTTCAGCTCAATCAATTTTACTACAACTCTTGCGCTGCATTGCAGACAGTAGCCCACAAACAGCCCGACATACTGTAGAAACGGATAGTGCTATATCTTGTCATTACTGTAGCGGATGTGAAAACAAATGCCAGAGTCGTGATCAGCATTGTCAATTACATATGCTCATACTGTTTTGCACCCCCCAATTTGCAACATTAACCATCCATAATTTGCATATTCAATGTGCTGTACCTTGTGATTACGGTATCGCACTGGAAAACGGATGTGATATCTGTGAACAGCATGGTCGATTACAGACATACCATAGCAGAATTGACAATGAATTTGTTAACTTTATTAAACACACGATGCGAAATTTGCAGGAACTAATGGATTACGGGTAGTTGCAGAAGTGCCACTCTT